>JANHAO010001049.1:0-35388 GCA_026873985.1 Saraca asoca
AACCCTTGGATGGTTACAAAGTTAGCCTTCCATGGAGGCTGAAAAATACAGAAAAGAGGGGAGCAAAATCTTGCTCTCTGCCTCATGAAAAACACAAAGCTAAACTACACTAAAACTAATGAAAAATTGAAGCAAAAAGACTCTCTCCAAATGGTCTTGCCTAGGTAGAAAAGGAGAAGGTAGCATTCTTAGTGGGAGTAGGCAATGATGGCTAGTTTGGATGGTAGCCTCTACCATTACGTGTTCTGGCTCTTTGGAAAACTGTATTCCCACTTTTTCTTCTTCTTTTTAGGTCTCCAGCTGGTTTAGTATAGGCTAAAGCAAAGGAAGTTGCATTGGGCTTAAGCTAATGTCAATTGGGGCTTTAAAACTTCACTTCTACAAGACCCATTTTTGTAGCTTCTCTAGCTCTGAATTGTAACTTATTTTTCACACCCAATTTGATCATTCAACATGGGAAGTCTTCATATGAATTGTGGCTTCATGTGTTAGCTTCCATTTGGGCCTAGTTTCACATCAATTGGACCTCTATAACTCAAGTTATTGTCTTCTGAATGCACAGAGGTCGGCTGCTTGGGACAGTGTTGGGATAATATTTTGATTCTGAATTCAACTCCAATTTTGGATGACCAATTGTGTGATTTAGCTTTTGCAATCTTCATGAAAATTGTAGATCTCTCTCTTAGATTTCCTGCAAGATAAGAAACACATTAATTAGATAAATGTAGCTCAAGATATAGCTAGATTACAGAAACTGCTCAGAATGGCCAATTATGCATAATTTTCATATAATGATCCAATTAACAGTAAATCACAAATACACACCAACACAGCTGGAAGTAAATCATTTTAAAGCTTAAAATGCTAAGTATGAGGAAAAATAAATGCATCAAATATTGTGTTATCAGTAATGCCAATGGCAACAGACAGTAGTGAACAATCATGAGATTTGGCAAAGAGAACAAGCAAGAAGATGTTGGGATTTTCAAGTTTCAAATGACAAGTGAGAAGGAGAAAAGAGTCTCTTCAACTTATATGACTTGTAGTGTCGCCATTAGATTTGGGAACCCATCAGCCATACATGATCTGACGGTCTAGCAAATGCCAGGAGTAAGCTGACAATAGCATGGCATGCATGACTATAGGAGGTAGGAGTAATTATGACAGGCTAGTGGCAAAAATTGAAGAGTCACAGACAAAGTGAGTGGGAGCATGCCAAACAACCCACAGGATTATAGATCATAAGCGATGGACTAGAACTCCTAGCTCACTCTGCATCCAAGAAGTGCTTCATGCACTAAACTCTTGCACGGGCCGCATCCAAGAAGTGCCTTTGACACCAAACTCTTGTGCGGACTATATCAAAACCTCGCATCTAAGATGTGCTAGCCATGCACCAAACTCTTGCACGGGCCATGTCCAAAAAGTGCCTTCGACACCAAACTCTGGTGCGGACTATACCAAAACCCTCCATCCAAGAAGTACTAGCCGTGCACCAAATTCTTATGCAGGCAGTGTCCAAGAAGTGCCTTTGGCATCAAACTCTTGCATAGACTATACCAAAACCCTACGTCTAAGAAGTGCTAGCCACGTACCAAACTCTTGGATGGGCCACATCCAAGAAGTGCCTTCGGCACCAAACTCTTGAGTGGACAAAGGCACATTTGTGCAACCTACCTGGGCATTCAATCCCACACCAGCAAAGGTGCTCAAGTATTTTGATGCTTGGACTTGTTACCAACTTAAGCACTCCAGTGCTCAGACTCATGGCCAACAACGACACTTCGGTGCTTGAATTCATTGCTAACTAAGATGAGCTAACATGACTGATTGGTCATCCAACATGACACATATCCTTTAAGTCATGATTTATTAACTAAAGTCCATCCATATTAATTCAATTAATATTATTTGAGGTCAATTGACCTAACGAGCACTCATTTTATTTAACGATTACCAAGTTATAGTTTGCAGGGACTTATTTATGTTGCCAACTATGACCTACTAAATCGCTAATGTTGCGTACTTGGGAAAAGCAAGAAATAAAACACAAAGCTTCATTACAAAACCTCTTTTAATAAGGTAAATTTACATAAAGGATCAAGGGTATAAATTAAAGTAAGCCTATAGTTGACTGAGGAAAAGTTGAATCCCAACAAACTGTGGGATTCACAAGCAGGCTAAGCTATTCCAACCCTTCCTCAACTTCCACTTGAGCCGATGGATTGTCTAACTTGAGCATCCCCAAGGTGCTTAGAGCAGGAGAAATAACATTTGGGGCAAGCAAAGTGGCTACATAAGTTTTCCCTAGCCCTTCAGAGCAAGGAAAGCATCCTTCAGCTTTATCAAGCTACTCGAGGGCCTAGAGATATCCAGTGCCATCGTGCAAGGAGATGAAAGAGCATGGCTAAAAAGGCTAAACTGCAACAAGCTGGCAAGGCCAGCAAGCAAGCTAGATAGTTCCAGCTCCTCTGTCCTATCTTCCTCCTAAGCTGAAAGCTCCACCCTCAACCTTGCAACCCATGGGAGCTTGAAGAAACCAAACAATAAACTCACCAAAGGATGAAAGAGCAAAAAGAGAGGAGCTAAACTTGTTAGCACTATGAAGAGGTCATGAAAAAATTCCCAGAGTCCTCAAAGAGGAATACCCCATAGGAGCCTCATGCAGTAGGCCATTCATGCCTTGCAGTCATATGCAGTAGACCATACACACCTTAGAGCATGTTAACAAAGGCTAGAGCTACAGAAATATAAGGGGCTTAGTTGATGTACCCATTTGGTTATTCTTTGAAGCAAGGAAGGAGGTTTCTCATGCCTTATACAGACTACTTCAACCTCACAAAAAAGTCCAGAGGATATCCAACTATTCTTCATTGAACAGTCTAGAGGGAAACAAGACTGCTACATCATTAGCTATAAAACATATATAGTAGAAGGTATGGCCTGGTGCAGGTGAAGTAAAAGATTGAAGTCTGAATGACAACATGACAGATTAAGTGCAGAGACTTGATAATGCTGCAGACTGCAGGGGAAGACTTTACCAGTAAACGATAACTCCCAATCCACAAAGCGAATTGAGAGTTGGGAGGCTTATGTTGTGGGTATTTTTCAGACAATGCAAATTGAGCTGACAAAGGCCCAATAGGAGATAAGTCCAACCAGAAAAGGCCTAGACTATTCAAGAACCATTACATGTCTTGTGTGAACAAAAATAGACAATTAAATTATGAATGACAGATCACAACAACACACAAATGAGCATAAATTTTCTACTAGTCTTCTTTTACCACTGTATTTCATAAATTTGTTAACCAGAAGTGGTAAAACGATCTTTGGCTCTATCAGCCATGAATCATACTTCAATAATGTCAACTTGCTAATTATTGCCATTCAATTTTTCACTATAAATTGTTAGTGTGCAAACAAAGAGAGTATGCATGTGTATATGTATTGTGGCACCTAAAAGTACCTTTCTTAGTAAAGTAATCAATTTCAAAATCGATTAATGACTTAGCTTTTAGTCTAAGAAATCAATAATTGAATCAATTACTAAGCTTAGAAAGCCTTTTGGATTACTCATAATTGATTTAATAATCAATTATTGGCCCTTATGGAAAATTATCTAAGCTTAATTGATTACCATAAAGTTAGAAGATCTAAGTAACCTAGAATTAATCTTAGAATCAATTACCTACCATAAATACATGTGAAACTAACTAATTTAAAGGTAGAAAGAGAATTTGTAGCAGATTTACTCCTAAGCTTCCCCAAAACATATTTCTATCATTTCTTTTCAAAGAAACCAAACCTCATCACTCATCCATCTTATTTTCCTTAACTCTATCAAGCTTTCCTCACCTAAGATTTTCCTCCAGTAACAAGAGCTTCTTGATTGCTCTAAGTAGTGAACTCTCATCAGCCTTAGGCACCCCATATTGAAGGTAATTTTATGGCTCAACTCGTCTCCCATTGAATCTATTGAATATTGGTAAGATTCTATTGATTTCTTCTTTGATTTTTGAATTTCTTAAATCTCCTAGCAAAGGAATATGTCTATTGTATAGTTTTTCCTTCACCAAAGGTCTAAACCCTAAAATCCTTAAGTTCTCCTAAATTTCTCACACCAAACTGACAACTCTACCCTACTTATGCCTTAATATTGACTTCTTATATAGTGACTATTGCTTGAGAATGGTTGACTAAAAGTTGTGTTGTCCTATTTGGTTGACTAGGGCTTCAAGTTCCTAAGAGCTTGTGTTAGATCAGGTCTTAATTGTAGAGTGAGTTCTCCTCCAAAGTGAGTAGGGATTCTACTCCTGATCAAATAAATAGTACTGATTTTGAAATTACACATAAGTGTTCTATGATTGTTAATTTGGAAAACTAATATGAAGGTTTCTCATGAAAGCTCAATGATGCTTTATATGATATGAGAATAGATAAAATTATTTATATTTTCATTATTGTGCACTTTGATGGGCTATGCGAAATTGGTTGTGTGTATTTTATGAATGAATTGACATGCAAGAAATCAAATGATGAGTTAGTGCATATGATTGTAGAACATGATTTTTCAAATGAGGAAGGTAGGTCACTGTGTCTTCTATGAATAGTGGACGTAGTGAATGGATCACAAAGGCCAAAGACAAACATTGGTATATGGGGTCAATTAGTCCCACCAAATTAAAAAATAAATCATTCATGTGTGTTATAATATTAGGTTGACCTATAAATAAAATTATTTTGACCCTATTATATACAAAATATTATTTCAATTAAAGAATTTAACAATTGTATCGATAAAGTGACCACTAAACAACTTGTGTAATTTGTTTGAATTCAACCCAATTTTATTTTTAATGAGAAAAAGATTTTCATTTTGACATAATTTTAATATTTTTTTATAACACAATTTTAAAAAAAATTACAATAAATATTAACAAAACTTTCATACTTCTTGCAAAAAAATGCATTATTGTATTTCTTCAAAAACAAATTAAAGAATTACTAATTTCTTAAATATGAATTGATCTTATTGAATTAATTTTCTGACTACACCCTCGAGATTGTCTCAATGAAAATTCAAGATTTAAAAAATATAAGAAGATACTTTAGTGCTGTTGAATATGAGTGTGCTTTTCTTACATGGAAATCTTTAACAAGGGTCATTGATCAAACCTTATTAAAAAGCAATTAGGAAAATTTTGACAACCCATAATAATCCCTAAACATTAGTACCCATTAACAAGAAAAACCCAACAATTGTTTGTATAAGCAAAAAAAAAAAAGAAATCAAATAAAAAATAGGTTAAAAAGAGAGGAAATCATTTTTATTTTACAAGGAAAAAATTAAGCTCATATCCCAAAAACAAATCTCCAAAAATCATTTTTATATATAAGAAATTAATAAAAAAATATGACTCATATTTCAGCAAGAAACCTTTGAAGTTTCTGCTTACATCAAACAAATACATAAAAAAAAAAGAGCATCTAACAAATAAACAAAAAAAAATGGCAAGAAATTCTTATAAATTTGTGTGTCAAACAAAAAAACATTAGAAGTTAAATTTGATAAATTAAAAACGAAAAATGGAAAAGAAACAATGAGAACAATAGGTTAAATAATTGAAATCTCACTTCCAACAACAACCATCAATTTCCTTTGACAAAAATATATATATTTTTTTTGTGACATTTTCATTTTAGGAACATGATTTGCTTGGTTCATCTCATGATAAATTAAGAACCCTGTGAGCTCTTGACAACATAATTGTACTTGAAAAACCATCATTTATCTAAAACATCACAAATAATTCATACAAATTTCATAAAACTCTGGACATGAAGTGGTCATCCATGTTGACACATTTACATCATAACTTACTTACAATCCACTTACTAAAATGAGACTCTTACCTCTAGCTTCCAGCAGTTTGCCCTGCGCAATATAGTTGTGTTATTCAATTTACTTATCTACCTAACAAGGTAATTGGTTGTACATATAATATTCAAACACTAACACATTAAGAAGAAAAAAATAATGAGGTTGATGGCCTTTGATCAAATTGTACTTATTCTTCTGTGTACCCTTTAAAGTATATCATATCCTATGTATGCCCCTTGGTGCATACCATACTCTAATAACTCCACACCTTATTCATTTTCATAAAATATCCTCTACTAAATGCACTTAGGTATTCCCAAACTTAAAAGAGTTAGTTCACAACCACAAGTAATAGTTTCCACCTACAGAATTTATTCAATTCTTAAATCTATTGATTTATGCATTTTTATAGAAGTACCAAAATACCCCTTGTCTAGTTATAAAAAAATTACCAAAAAGCCCTTGTCTAGTTACTAAGTCTATTCATGTCTAAAATCATTTATCTTCAAAGTTCTAGGCTTTATTTACTTAAATA
The DNA here is from genome assembly GCA_026873985.1 of Saraca asoca. Taxonomy (NCBI): domain Eukaryota; kingdom Viridiplantae; phylum Streptophyta; class Magnoliopsida; order Fabales; family Fabaceae; genus Saraca; species Saraca asoca. Next base: position 6,420 of record JANHAO010001049.1, read on the forward strand.
TATTTATGAGATTATTTTTCAATTCTAAGTTTATTTAATAAGTTCTAACCTTGTAAAGCCCTCCCACTTGAGCAAACATTCCAACTAACAACACATAAATAGATTTATGGTTCATAATTTAATTATCTAGCTCTCTTTAGGCCTAATTTGTAAATACAACGTATCAAAAAATATTTTGGTCTATTTTGAAAACATAATTTTTATAACAAAAAGAAAGTCTTTTAGAAAGCAAAAACTCCTACTCACCTCTAGAGAAGAGCACCCAAGTCTCAGAGCCTTTCTCCTTAAGTAGAAACCTAGCTCTTGGTTGTTGGAAAACCTTGCAACAACCAAGAAAATAAAACAAATACTTGAGTAAAAAGAATTGAAAATAAAAATCAAGCCCTTTAGACTAAAATTTTTACCTTAGACTCATACCCTTGAAAAGTGTAAACCACAACCCTATTTCACTCTATTACTCTTTTTAGAGCTACAAAAATATGAAATAGGATTGTGATTTCTATTAAGGGGAGCTCGTTGTATATAGGCCTATGGAGGTAGCTAATCAAATAGTCATAAATGATCGATCAACCAACTGAACACTATTAGTATAGATGCCCTAGAGACAATAAGTTATAATAACATAGGTATTACATATCTTAGTATATTAAATAAACATAATGTTTTGACCTCTTAATCAATTTAGTTTTAAGTATATATATGTTTTGATATAGGATGAAGTCCTTGAAATATAATTATGTATAAATAAATTACAATTGGGATTGTAATTATGAGATAATTGATGCATATAGTTATAATTATATATATATCCCTAGTTGTTGAATAATTGAGAAAATAAGATATCAATTATTCATAAGTAAACCATCATATGTTATGTCATATTCTTCTAGAAGAATACAATGATATCATACATTTTGATATGTCAATATTTGGATAAGACATATGGGTATATGTTATGGAACATATGATTAAATTGACCAACCATGAGAAACCATATAGAATGTTACCATGTGTCAATGGATTTCTCATATGAAAGGTGGTGTAAGTGATCCTTATACTTGAAATCAACAAAATATCTTATGTATAGATTCATGTACTTTGAATTTATTATAGGCTTGCACTCTTAAGGAGTACATATGAATAATTTTGGGTGCACCACGAAGTGCATGAAGGTGAAGGTAGTAATTGATCAAGAAAGGATTCATCATCCTTGGTAACAAGAAAAGATATTCAAAAGAAGTTTTGACATTTGTGCTATGATCAAAATCATAGGCCTATGTATTAGTGATACATGAAAGGAGTTTATGTATAATCAATTACCAATACATAAAAGGAGTTTTATGTATGAACAATTATGAGATAGCATATAGTCAAATATTCACTTATAATTGAACATTCAAATTAGAGCTGACACTTGAACCATACCATAAGTCTAATTTGAATATTAAAAGATAAAGGGATTGAATTACAAGCTAACACCTTATCACGAAAGATTTTGATTTTCTTAAATCTATTCCTAGCTTTTGGCTAGTCATGAAGTTTGCTAGCAGTCAATCATAATCTATGAATTTATTTGAACATTTTAAGAAAATTGTGTTTGAATGAAAAAGAGTTTTAATTCAATTGAGCTTATAAAAGCTTATAAATAAATTCATTACTAACATGCATAGAAACCTAATGATCACACACAATATAATGTCTTTAATCTAAAGTCAAAGGAAAAGTTAAAATGCAAAATGTTGTGAATTCAAGAATTGAATTAGTGAACATCTTGAAATTTTGAAATGATTAATTAAGTATTCTAATATGATTAAAAGTGTTAATTAATCAGTAATTTAATAATTCTAATAGAGATTATAATTATTAAATAGTAGTAAATTTTCAATGTTAATATTTGAATGTTGTATAACATTCATATTAACCCTAGAGAAGATTATAAGTTGAGGAATGGCTCCTTAGTTAAAAAGTTGTTTTAATAAACTAAAATAATTTGAGAACAATTACAAAATAAAGTTTATGAGTTTCAACTTATAGAAAAATGTTTGGATTTACTAGACACAAATGAGAGAGCATGAAGTTAATGAGTTTGGGCCTATTATGGTCGAACCAAGGAGTATGGACTCCTTAGGCCAATAGGGCCACATTAGCCATGCAATCCATCCATTTAATGAGTGGACAACACAAGCAAGGGGAAACCCTAGCTTTTACGTCATTCATGTTTGATCTTCACTCTTGTACTCCAATCTCTTCTATTTAAAGGAGTGAGATGTCAACCCCAAAATACACGTGTATGACACAAGTGTGTAATGACATACAAAACCTTAGCATATGTGTTGTGCATCAATTCTTTCTATGTGAACTCACTTTTCATCTCTTCTATATATTCAAATACCAACTCTGCCCTAGTGAATATGTGAATCCTTGGAAAGCTAACATATCATAAGTTGAGTGGTTAATATTCCTACTTTACCTATTATCTAAACTTGGTGGAGGGTTTGAATTAAATTGGTTTATGTGAATCATCATTAATAGGAGATCAAATCTGAAGGAGAAGACAATCCAAAAGACTTGATTGTACAGTTTGTTGGAAAGTTCATGGAATTACTTGAAGATCAAATTTAGATTTGAAGATCGAGGATTATGAGAATAATTCTCAAAAAGGTATTGTTGATGATGGATTTTGGTTATGCTAGAATCCAGCTAACTGAAGAGGTTCTTCTGGGACTTAAACTGCAATCTGGTTACAAGTATAGTAAATGGATGCAAAAAGACAAGAGGAAGAAGAAGAACAACAGGGAACACAGGGTTTTAATGTGGTTCAGCCAAATCCAGGCGGTACCGGACCTTACATCCACGATAATGTTAGAACTTTTGAAGAGATTTTTATAGAGTTTCAGTATTTCAACCTAGAGTAATTTACAATGGTCTCCTCCTTCCTATTTATCTCCCTTCTATTTATAGAGGTCGGGGGTTATAAGTGTAATTTTACATGCTGTAAATAAGTTACATCAAATATTAAATGTACAAGACAATATACACTTTTGCTATCTGGCTCTTGCAGATTACTTTTTGTGGGTGGACCCCTTTTGTCCGTTGAAACAGTGAGCTGACGTAAGCTTATCTAGCACTCCACATTGCTTAGCTCTTGTCTGGATGAAACACCTCACTTCATGGGTTGTATTTGACTTGGGGTCACCGTTGCCTTTGGCTAACGAGAATGAACTCTATGAGCTTACCTTTGTCAATACGCGGTCACGTTTAGCAAGGTATGAGGTAGATCTCACTACTTAGCAAGCTAGGACTCTCCCTTATTCCGCTGCTTGGGCAGATAGGAGCCTAGCAAGTTTAGCTCTTCTCCCTTAGACTTAATCTACCACGGGGCCTTCCTCGGCTTATTTGGCGATGTTGAATTTTTCCCATAACATAAGCCCCTAACTCTCAATTTGCTTTGTGGACTAGGAGTTGAAATTACACTGCACAATCAAAATCTTTGCCTGTAGTTTTTGTCAAGTTGTCATTTCAGACTCAAATCTTTCACTTCATTTGTTCTAGGCCATGCTTATTTCTTGTGTATGGTTCCAAACCATCGATGTGGCAATTTCATTTCTTCCTGAACCATTCGATCAGGAGCAATCAGATATCTTCTGGACTTTCTAAGAGATCGGGTTAGTCTATTTAAAGTCTACATGCCTCCTTCTTTCTTTATGGAAGAGCTCAATGGATGCTTTAACTAAGCCCCCTATGTTTCTAGTGGTTTGGCTCTTGTTGAAGCATTCTGAGGCTTGCATAGTCTATTGTAAGAGATTAAGAGGCATGAATAACCTACTGCATGTGACTCTCGTGGATAGCTCTTTTTACTGGCCACAAGGGAGTCTTATGCTAACCTTGGATTATTTTCTCATAGTTTCTCCATGAGACACATCCCTCCCAATTGCATCCTCTGGCACTTTTTGAATTCTCAGTCTCGGGGGTGAGGTTAAGGAGGAGCTTTTAGTTGAGGAAGCTGCTTGGAAGAAGAAAATCAAGGGTTTAGCAAGCCCCCTGGTCCTTTTGTTGGTTGAGGTTCGGCTTCCAGAGACCAGTCTTATCTTCCTGGAAGCGATAGTTGTATGCATTGTACTTCGATGTACTTTGAACTTTCTAATATAAGCCCACCTCGTCGAGGTTTCTGAATAAATGAACTCTTTGTGAGTGTTACATTGTGTTGAATATTCTAATCATATAAGCAGTTGTACAAACCCTTGCAAATCGTAATTGAGTGAAATACTCAGATGGCTAATTGGCCACACTTCTGTCTTGACAAAGATTCAGATATCAGTGAGTTATGAGTGAAAAACATTCAGGTAGGTTGCATGAGAGCTGTGAACCTAGCTGCTCAAGAGTTGTGCTTCATAGGTTGCACTGCGGCATGCCACTACCTTATGGATGGCATGAATTTTGATTTTCAGCGATGACTTCTTTGCCAAAATGAATGAGTTTATTTTTAACGCCTCTGAACCTCAGCAAGCAAATAGCTTCGCTGGAGCTGAGTTTATTTTGAGCGTCTCCACACCTCAGTGAGCTCACAGCTTAACTGGATAATGAGTTTGTTTTAAGTGTCTCCATGCCTCAATTGGACCGAAGGTCACAGTTGGATAATGAATTTCCAGGATGAGCCCAGACGCCTTAGCTTGAAAGTTGGCAATTATTTCGGGATGAGCCCTGGAGCCTTAGCTTGAAAGTTGGCAAGTGTGCCAAGATGAGCCTTGGCGCCTTAGCTCAAAAACTAGTAATTGTTCCGAGATAAGCCTCAACGCCTTAACTCAAAAGCTAGCAATTATTCCAAGATGAGCCCTAAGGCCTCAACTTGAAAGCTGGCAATTATTCTAGGATGAACCCTGGTGCCTCAGCTCAAAAGCTAGCAATTGTTCTGGGATAAGCCCCGACAACTCAGCTCAAAAGCTAGCAATTATTCTAGGATAAGCCTTGATGCCTCAGCTCAAAAACTGGTAATTATTCCAAGATGAGCCTTGATGCCTTAGCTCAAAAGCTGGCAACTGAATAAGGTTGCATGAGAGCTGTGCCTTGGATGCTTTTGTAGCTCAATGAGTAGCTGATCCTGCTAGCATCAAGGACTATTTACTTTCACTGTGATATTTGGCTGAGAAATTTACCTAGTAATCAATCCAAAAAGTCAAAATACTTTCATTGGCTTTTTAAAATACATCATAAAATGGTTCTAATTGTATGGGCTTCTTTTCGCCCAGGGTCCCATTGGGAACACTCAGATCACTGGCCTGAAGGTTGTACCACATACTCTCTTAAGCAACCTCTCTTGATCAAGTCCTCAATGGCGTCCCTGAGTTCCTAACAATTCGAGGTGTCGTGCCTGACCTCATTGTGATAGGCACAAAACTTTTGCTTGTTTCTTTGCCTATAAGGGACCCTTATAGGAATGGGTCTCTCGAAGTCTTCCCTTTCTTTTTCTGTAATGAAAATCCTATCTTGAGAGTTTGACAGGATGCTATATTGCTCATGGCCAGCTGGGAGCTAAGGTATCTCGCCTTTAGGCCTATGGGACTTCTTTGCAATCCACATATCTTGATCCACATTGCCCTTCTTCTTACTTTGAGCGGAGCCACCCCTCTCATACTTCGTTTCAAGCTTTCCCAAGCCAAATGTTTCTTCCCACTTGATCTTCTTGGTAGCTCGTTCATAAAATTTGGTTAAGTCCTTCATTGGGGACTTGTACAGACTTTTATAAAGCTTTCCATCTTTGCGGAGTCCTACAGAGATTGTTGCTAGCATGGTTTCTTCAGATGGATTCTCCACTGAATTGGCTTCGAGTCTGAACCTGGCAATATAATCCTTCAGTGACTTATGTTTACGCTAGAAGATCATCACAAGGTGGCAGGGAGGGATAAGTTGTCTCCTCAATGCTCAGTATTAGCTGATGAACTTCTACTAGCACTCCTCCCAACTACAAATCGAATGAGCAGGAAGGCTTCTAAACTAGGCCTAAGGTACACCTCCTAGTGTAGCAGGGAAAATCCGGCATTTAACTAGGGGATTGACTGTTTGCAAATCCATCTGAACGTTGAATGCATCCAGGTGGCCATAAGGATCAGTGACCCCATTGTACAGACGAATCACAAAGACTTTGAGCTTGAGGGGAGGGGTTGAGCCTCGATCTTTATGAAAAATGATGGGCTGTTCTCATAGCGAGCTCAGTCATTGGGAGCTCAAAGATATTCTTCCAATCGGATCATTTTTTGATACAACTCTTCCGGTAGCGGGTCCTATGTCCTGGATCGTTGACTAGAAGATTGTTGGTTGTCTTAACTCTCTTGGCCACAAAAGTGAGGACCTAGAGCTTGCTCTTGAGAACTTGTAGCTCATTATTGCTGGTGAACATTCCTAGGTGCAGTGACTGCAGTCTGCCTTTACACACCTTGGGTCTGAGTTTATACTAGGATTGTGACTTCTCTAGTCAGCTCTCCTATCATATTCTCTAGTCTCTTCTAGCATTGGAGCCAGGTTTGCATTTCGTTAGTGCCATTGGCAATGACAACAGGTTGAAAAGAGCTAGTCGGGGGCAAGCCAGAGGTAACTCCTATGACAGGGGTAGCATAAGAGTCCGTTATGGACACAAAACCTTCTGGAGGATTAACCAATGCATTTGAAGCTCTGGTAGCTCGTCCTTTTGCCATTGCCATTACAGCAGAAAATAGACTAGAGAATAGATGAGTCCTCACAGATAGCACCAAAATATTGATGGTGGATTTTGGTTCTGCTAGAATCCAGCCAACTGAAGAGGTTCTTTGGGACTCAAACTACAATTTGGTTATAAGTATAGTAAATGGACACAAAAAGACAAGAGGAAGAAGAACAACAATAGGGAACACAGGGTTTTAACATGGTTCGACCAAATTCGAGCAGTACCGGACCCTATGTCCACGGTAATGTTATAACTTTTAAAGAGATTTTTATAGAGTTTTAACATTTCAACCTAGAGTTATTTACAATGGTCTTCTCCCTCCTATTTATAGAGGTAGGGAGGTTATAAGTATAATTTTACATGTTATAAATAAATTACATCAAATATTAATTATATAAGACAATATACACTTCTGTTGTCCAGCTCTTGAAGATTACTTTATGCCAGTGGGCCCCTTTGTTTATCGAAACTGTGAGCTGACGTAAGCTTGTCTGGTGCTCCACATCGCTGAGTTCTTGTCTGGATGAAGCACCTCACTTCGCGAGTTGTATCTAGCTCGGGGTTGTTGTTGCCTTTGGCCAGCGAGAATGAACTCCGTGAACCTACCTTTGCCGATACGTGATCATATATAGCGAGATGCGAGCTGGATCTCGCTACTTAACGAGTGGGATTCTCCCTTGTTCCACTGCTCATGCAGATAGGAGCCTAGTGAGTTTGGATCTTCTCCCCTAGACTTAATCTACCACGAGGCCTTCCCAGCTTATTTCGCAATGCTGAATTTTGCCATCATAGGTATAATTTAAATTACTACTTTAAATTATTTCTTGTTTTATGAATTAATTTACAAATAACATGATCTAGATTTGAGAAAAATTTAAATATTTGTTACATATATTTGATACTTATGATCAACATACTTGATGGCTATATCCATCTATTTTCCCTAACAAACATGTCTAGTCGACTAGTTGGGTTGAGTGGGAACCATTGGTTTAGCTTGTAACTCCTACCTAACCAATCCAAAATACCATCGTAAGCCTATTTGCTATCCTATTGTGTTCTATACTACTGGGGATGTCACTTCTTCAAAATTTGGTGCTCACAACATTGAGAGAGAAAACATAAAATTAGAAATTTTTTATGTTAACTTTTGATTATATTTTTTTAAACTAATATCATCATCACCTATTATTGGACTTAAAAACACTAATTTTAACCAAATAAATGAATAATTAAAAAATATTTTTAACAAAATATGATTAAATAGGGTTACGGATATAAAAATTTTAAGTTAGAGGAAACATTATTTAATATATATCAATAAAGAGCTATATATTTTTTCAATCATATTGGCCAAATAAAGCAACCACAACTTAGCAATACAAAAAAGTGAAGACAAAAAGGACACATCGTCCATATTTGCGTCCAAGTTAATGAAATAATTAAAAAAATTATATAAGCATACAAAACAATGTTATATGCAAATAAAAAGTTTGGAAAAAAGATTACTCCGGTAACATAGTTTTAAAGAAGAATATTTGAAAACAGTCTTAGGCACTGGACCATATTTAACTAAATACACATAACTTATGTTATAAATATTTTTTTTAACAAATGCGCTTTGCTATTCTAATGTCAAAGAATTTGAACATTTTTCACTTGTTCTATATTATATAAATCACCCAACATATAAAATATTTCCTATCATTTTTAAAATTAAAATTTTTTATCTAGGCCGATCCAAGAAAGCTTATTTATGTTGTGGTTGTTGAATTGATGAGGATTTAAGTGTTTTACAGACTATCACCCTATTTAAACCAAACACATGCTAGTTTGATAAATGTAACTTAATTGATATTAAAAGTGAATTTATTTTTGAACTTTTTTTACTTTCAATTAATTTAAAAGAATGCATTTCATATTTTTTTTTTTTGGAGAAAAATGGGAAAAAAAACCTCTTTCAACTTTAGGGTAATTGGATTTTTCCCCCTCCAACTCTAAAATTTTGGAATTAGAGACTTAACCTATACAAAACCTCAGAATAAGCATCCATCATCTACTTAATTAGACGTTTTATCAAATTATATAATTTTTTTTTATAAATTTTTAAACAAGAATCACACTATTATTGTATATTGAAATATTATGTCATTTTTTTATGTCCATAATTTGAACATTATATAATTAATAGAAATTAAATTGGTTATATAGTATTTTAATTAAATACATGAAAATGAATTTGAAATTATGTTTGAAAAGATTAAATAGCAAATAAAAAATAAAAATATTATGACTCTTACTAAAAAAATTCATAAAAAAATTATGTAATTTAATAAAATGAAAAATTTAGTGTATAACGGGTGTTTATTTCAAGGATTGTATAGTTTAAAGTTTTAATTTCAAGCTTCTAAAGTTAAAGGAAGTAAGATTTAATCCTATAGTTGAATTTTTTTAAAAAAAAAAAATTATTAAGGAAGTAATTTTTTAATATCCTTATTTATTATTTTTTTCAAAGAAAAATGACTTTTCTGTATTACACGTTGGGCACTGGCAAATTAGAGGTCAACATTGTTCTTTATGTGGTTTAGATAATGAAAATACCCAGCATCTTTTCATTTTATGCCCTTACTCCAAGGCTTTTTGGTTCGGCTCACAACTTACAATAAGGCGAGAGGCTTTGCAACCCTTTGATATGGTTTAATAGATCCAATTCTGCATCACCAAAGGACATTCATTGTCAGACTTTCATACTCAATTACCATACCCTCTGGTTCTCATTCTAGACACTATCTGGTTTTACAGAAAATGTGTTATATTCCATGACATAAGCTCCAATCCTAGCATTGGTCCAAACTGTTGGAAAAAATTTATGCAGGATCTCAAGTTCCTATATAAGGAAATCACATTCACTTGACAATTTGTACTTTCTATTTTTTTTTCTAAAATTTTTAATTTAATCTGTTCTTCCTAATGCATGCCGACATGTTGATGCAATGATGAATATATTTGGTACATTCTTTCTTTTAAGAATTTTTTTTTTAATTCTTGAAAATATAAGGTATGTATGGAACACATAATTTAATAAAAACATATATTAATGTAACACAAATAAAATATAATAAATAAAAATAGTTAGTTTAAATAACACATTAATATCATAATGATAAGATAAATAAAATGAATAATATTTTATACCATTAATTTGGATAATATTTACATTTAAATATTTTATAAACTTTAATTTCAAAGAAAACTTAAGAACTTAAAAAATGACATTTTGAATAACATAAATTCAAAAACTTAAAGACTGATATTTTGACATTTGAATCTAAAAGGTTTTAGGAAAATTGCAGTGCTATGTTAATGTATCCATAATCAAATTATTATGCAAAAAAGTTAAATTTCTAAGAACTTCCCAACTAGAAATTGATTCTAAGTACGGATGACAAATGAATCATTTGGACTAATTGATGGATTAATAATCATCCATTTATCAATATATGATTCAATTAAAATTTTATATAAATTATGGATTAATAATGATTCATTTTTTAATATATATATGATCTAATTAAAATTTTACATAAATCATAAATTGGCTTATGACTCATATAAAAGGTTAAATCCAATTCATATATTTATTCATTTGATAATTATTATTTTTATATTATTTTATTTTATCATTTTTATTGTTATTATTTTTCTTACTATTACAATTGTGTTTTGCTGCTACCATTAAAATATACTTTTTTATAATTAAAATTTTAAATTATATTTTAAAAATATTTTATCTATGCTACAAAATTGAAGGGACTAATAAATTAAGAATAAAATATTTTTTATTATCATAATTTATCTTTTTTTCTTAAAATTTTTTATATGCAATATGTATAAAAATGAAAATCGAATAAATATGATTTAAAATTAGAATTTCTTTAAAATTTGAAACGTTTAGAGTAAAAAAAGTACACATTATTTGAATTTAACTTTTTAAAAAAAACTTGAAAATTTATTAAAGCAAATAACTTACTACTAATATTTAAATAAAAAATAAAAATTAAAACTAAATATATTACATAAATCAATACTAAGTGACTTTTAGAAAATATTCAACTGTAAATATCTTTATAAAGATAAAAATGCTAAACATATAATCTTTTCTAAATATACTACATAAATCAATATTAATTGGCTTTTAGAAAATGTTCAACTGTAAATATCTTTATAAAGATAAAAATGCTAAACATATAATCTTTTCTATTCTACAAAAGATGCTAAATATACTATCTTTTTTATTATAATAAAATATTAAATATCAATATAAATAGATAAATGATGATATATAAGTTGACCAAATATTATCTAGATTAATAATGACCTAACACACAATTATCCAAAAACTAATATGAATAAGTAAATAGATATAGATTATAATTGTTAAGTTTATTTTTGTGTGTGACTATGTTAGGATTTTGATATTTTTTATATAACCTTCAGTTTTTATTTAATTAATATAATACTCTTTATTTAAAAAATATTAATTTTATATTTTAAATAAAAAATTAAGTTGGATAGATTATGAATATTTATAAATGAATTTTTAATAATCTTTTTATTAAATGAATTAGCATCTCAGCTACCTATTTGATCTACTAAACATTATTGATGAATTTAGATTAGCTCAAAGATAAATAGATTTATGGATATTCATTCATTTTGCTATCCTTACTTGTAAATAATTAATAAAATAATACATAATATTATAATAGTGATAGAAAATAACTTTCTTTTAAAATAATAGATGTTGTTTTCCTCATATTTTATTACTTATAACATTGAATAAATAAAATATTTTTGTTATCTTAATATTTTATAATTATAAATATAAATAAATATAATTATTTTTATGGAAGATATTTTCTGTTGTTAAAACAAACCAAGTCTTAGTTAACAAAATGGCATAAATTGAAAGTATAATTTCCTTATATGAGAATTTTACAAGTTTAATATATAAATAATAAAAACTGATATATATTTAACAAAATTAACATTTTTTTAAGTGAACAGAGTGAAATCATGTGCAATAGCTAAAGGGATTTGTATTGTCATATATATTTTTCTTAAATTAAGAAAATAAATTTAATAAAAATAAGATACAACCTCTTATTCTGGATTTCATAATTTTTTCCAGAACCTACATTTTTAATACAAAAATTATATATTTATTTTTTCGTAAATTTATGCTCTTATTTCTTTTTAATAAAAAATTGAGAGGATACAAGAATTTAAAAATTTCTGGATGGTCAAGGGCGAGGAAATCAGATTAGTTTGATGTGAAGCCCTCGTTCACCACAAACACTTGTTTTAAAGTATCAAGGGACAAAGATGTCATTTCGAAGATTACCCAGTCAATCGCTGCGTGTCGTCTAAGAAGGCATCTTCTCACGTAAATATACTTAACACGTGGCACAGTATTATTGGTGAGCTAATGCTTTTGCATTATTTATATTTATTTTATAATATTTGTGGGGAGTTTACAATTAAAGGGGGAGGGGAGGGCCGGGCCAGATCGTTACCCCATAAACGAGAAAAGCGAAGCTTCTTGGTAGGCGTTGTCCGTTGTGCGTCAGGAGTTTTGCAATCGGGCTGTCAATATCGATTGACAGCCCGGTTTCTTGGAGGGATTCCATTCAAACAAACAGCCAATAAAGGAAGGAATAATCTTTTTGCACAAACCGAATATCCTTTTGTTTTCTATACTTTTCTGCGCGTTTTCTTTACGTGTTGTTTGTGCATTTTTTCGTTCAAATTTGATACAACGCCACCTACCCTTTTCGTCATTCTTTATGATGATTTTAGCAGGTGATTCTCATTGTCGTTGATTTTGGCTGGGATTGTATTCAACAACATTTTTCATTGATTGACTGATCTGGGTTTTAAGTAGTTTAGATCGATAAGGACACGGGTAAGGATTGTATTGGTATTGGCCTGAGAAGTATATACGTTTTTCATTGTGTTTCTGCTATGGCTTCATTATCTGGAGGCCTTCAGCGACCGCTGGTGGCTGCTGCTGCCGTTGCTGTTGCTTCTTTCTCTGCTGAAATTTCTGATAAATTGCCTTCTCGTGGATCATCTGATGCTTGTTCTACCTCAGATTTGATAAATTCTTCAATAAATGGGTCAAATTCATCATGGGTTTCTCATATTTCCGTTTCCAAGCTTTCTAACCTCTCATTTGTAACCCGAATTCGTGCACCTGTACCTAATGTTAACTTCCAGGTTCCAACTTTTGAGAACAATCATGTTTCAAACATGTATTATTCTTCTGTTGCTTCATCTTCACTTCTTTACAAATTGTATCAATCTGCTGCTTTGTCTAAAGTACCAACACCAGCTTCATATTCCCAACACGAATGTATCTCCACTCCTCCTTCTGAGGTTATGTATCAATGGCATTTGCCCGAACCAAATGCTGTCGGTGTTTCTGTGAAGTCAAGGACAGTGGTGGTTTTGCTGGGATGGTTGGGTGCAAAGCAGAGACATCTTAGGAAATATGCAGAATGGTATACTTCAAGGGGATTTCATGCCATTACTTTTACATTTCCAATGGCCGAGATCCTGAGTTATAAGCCAGGAGGAAAAGCGGAGCAGAATATAAAATTGCTTGTGAACCACTTGAGTGGCTGGTTGGAGGGGGAAAATGATAAGAATCTAGTCTTTCACACTTTCAGCAATACAGGATGGTTAACGTGAGTAAACTCTCTGTTTTTGTATTTTTCTTTTATAGAAAAGCCAAATCTTTTATGTGATTGGTTTGATAATTTGTTCCAGATATGGAGTTATTCTGGAGCAGTTTCAGAAACAGGATCCTTCTATGATGGGAACGATTAGGGGCTGCATTGTAGATTCAGCACCTGTTGCATACCCTGACCCACAGGTAAATGCCTGTGATATTCAGAATGTGATAGTATTAGCTTGAATTTATTCTTATCTCTGTCTTTCTCCACTTCATTGTGTCCTTACATATCCTCACTTTCGAACTAGGTAAATAGGTTGTCTGAGAGTTATTTACAACATGGCTGAACAGAGCACTTGCACTTTATGTGGGCTTTCCTGGACATTTTAGTTTCCTTTCGCATTTCCCAATTTTTTTTTAAAAAATTTTTTATGCTGGGAGAGGTTTTTTTTTTGGCCCCGGGGGGGGGGGGGGGGTAACAAAAAATACGATGCTAATGCCCTAGTATTGAAGACTTTATAGTTTGCTTGACTTTTAAAATTTAATTGACCAACTGACAATTTCTGATATCCTTACTGCAGGTTATAGATACCTTTTGATGCTTAAGAAGATATTTATTTAAGTAATTTCATCTTTTCAGGTCTGGGCTTCAGGCTTCTCTGCTGCTTTTCTCAAAAAGAATAGTGTAGCTACGAGAGGAAGTGTGGGCTCAAATGAATCAGGAATTGAGTTATTGATTGGCAGTGATGGAACTTTTGGAACTAAACCTGCAGCTACCGAATCAGCTTTATTATTAATGCTAAACAAATTTTTTGAGGTGGTTCTGAATCTTCCTGCTGTAAATAGGTAATTCCTCTGAACTGAAAGTCTCTCCTCTTTTACAATGATGAGTCCGATATCAGAAAGGATCGGGTTATATTTGATCCTGAAATACTTTTTCTTGAATATGAGTAAGAAATTATGTGGCTACAAGACTACTTGTTATTATCAGGTTGATAATAAGATGTCATAATTCTTTATTGCTTCAGAAGTATAGTTACAGTTACAATATAGGGAATCAAAGTGAGATGACAGTAGTATGTGGTTTTGTATCTGTTAAATGATTATGTCATTGTTGTGTTTCTGGAATTAGACTAGAATTAGCATCACTGTGGGTAAAGATGTTTAAGAAAAGATTGCTTAGTGCAGAGTTTCTATTGGATGAGGAGGGAAGTTATCAGCTGAATATGTCATCGATACTATTTAACCAAGAAATTATCCCTTTTGTTAAATGGCATATATTAACATGAGTTCTATGGATAGCATGTCATCATGTTTATAGAATTTAAAATAATATTTTGTACAAGTTTCTGTATGAAACATGAATAACTGGGTTCCTTGTTTAATAATCCTATGCTACAGGAGGCTATCTGATGTTTTGAGTTTATTACAATCAAGACAACCCAGCTGTCCTCAGTTATACATATATAGCTCTGCAGACAGAGTTATACCTGCCGGTTCTGTTGAATCATTTGTAGAGGAACAACGGAGGGCGGGACGCGATGTCAGGGCTTGCAATTTCATCTCCACACCCCATGTTGACCACTTTAGGAATAACCCAGAATTGTATACTTCTCAGCTTAATCGATTCTTGGAAGACTCTGTGCTTAATTTTAGATCTTCTCAGTAGTTTTAGTTTACCGTTGATTTACTCATACAACTTGTAACTAATTCATTTTGAAAGCATTCATTTCATGAATTGATGGACTGTGTTCAAAGTCGTCTAAGGGATTGGAATTTTTAAATGGCAACTTATGATTAATTCGTTGGCATATTGATATTGCAATGAAAGATACTGCAAATTGTATTCAGTTTTTAAATATTTCTGTCTTTGTTTGACAATTTAGTTGTTAAATATTTTTGTCTTTCTTTAGTTATAGAAGAACAAATTCACAATTTTTATCTGGTTGATATTTGTGGGCAGTAGTCATTTGACATGCATTATTGCTTTACGCATAGGGTTATGCTTCTCAAAAACAGTTTGTTTCTATGCGTACTCTTTATTATTTTGCAGCAACCTTTTTTTATAGAAAGTTAAAAATTCTCAAAATAATAATAATAATAATAATAATAATAATAATAATAATAATAATAATAATAATAACTATAACTTTGATTGATGGAGTTATATATATATTTTTTTGTGTTTATTTTAGATAAAATTTATATAAAATTACTGTTTTGTGTGAAAAAAAACTGTATTTTTTATGCGAAGTTGTAAACTTTATGTTAAACATTTATCAAATCTATCAAGATGAGGTGTTTCATCTTTAGAATGGTTAAGAAAGTGAGTTTTACAGCTCCATTTCATTGAGGCGTTAGTTTCAAATTGAGTAAACGAATCATTCAGGATTTTCAGCCATTTGGAGTAAACTCAATCCTTCAGTTGTTTACAAAACAGGGCATGCATAGATTGAAATGGGTAAAATGGTATTTAAGCATTAGATCATTAGGATGGACTCAAAGGCGAGTAAGGCAAACAATTGGAATTTAATTTATTATTTTGAAGTTTTCAGGTATTAGGATGGACTCAGACGAGTAAGGTAAACAATGGGAATTTAATTTATTATTTTAAAATATTCAGGTATTAGATATACTCAAATTTTCGTAAATGAATATTTTCATAATAAAAATATTAAGTATCCAGGTATTCATTCATTTTATGCAATTTTTACGACCAACTCTTTCTTTCAATTAATACATTGAATGAATGATTTGTCAACTATTTCCATATTTTATTCAGCCAATTACTTAATTAACTGGTACTATAATTAACAAATGTTTAAATCAAGTTTGAACTGATTCTCTACCATTTTCCTACAACAAATGTAAAAGCTTCACCATTTATTACTAAACAATAATTCTCTTTTCTTTATACACCAACCAACTAAAGTAATCTAAAGTAAAAAATAGAAGTTATTTTTTCATATACAAACAGCTCATTAAGCACATAAAGTATACTTGACCTAAAAAAGCAAAATATATTATGTCATAACAGTACGTAAAAAATATTGTCATAATCATACACATATTCTATCTGCCTTGGTCTTGTATACTTATCTCACAATAATGTAATCATAAAATTCATGAGCATACATATTTTATAGCTGTTACAACTTTTTTTTTAAAAAAAATATATATAATTTGATTGTATAGTTACAGGCAATTTAATTTTTACAATTTCTTTTATTCATTTTAATATTATAATTTTAAAATATTTTATTTTTTAATACCCATTCATTTCATATTCTAAAATTTTAAAATGTAACCACATTTTTCAATATTAATAAATTATATTAGTGATGGGGGATTAATAAATTATTATAATAAACAAGAATTTATTTTGTAGTTAATTTCATTTTTATTTAATTAGATTATTAGTACACTGATGATGTGGGTGATTATTCAAGAGAGAACAAGTATCTTATATGCAATGCAAAAATTAGAATTGATTTTAATATTTAAATTTTAAAATATATATAATGTAAAATACCCATTTCAACTTTAGGATGAGGTGACTAAAATTTACTCCCACTAACCCTGAAAACTTGGAAGTAAAAATGATAAACTATATTTTCGTTAAATAAGTTAATAATAAAAATTGATAAATAATAGGTTTTATTTATTCTCTTAAATGTAAACATGGCTAAAATTACTTTATAATATTTAATGTGACTTATTTTACTACTAAAATTATATTAATTAACTAAAATTATGTTATTTAAAAGAAAACATTATGAATTACCTAAAAAACTTGGTTAAATAAATGAAATTAAGTAGATTGAATTAAATCAAAAATTAAAAAAATAAGCAAAATATTCAACACAAAGTTTGGTAAAATTTTATTTTTCAAATTCAATAAAATGATAAAAAATTTCAATAACTCATGTTTACTACAACTAAAATATAAAACATTTCATATATGCTGACTAAATGGTAATTCAAGAACCATTTGCGTATATAAAATAATTAAATTTCAAATATAAGATGCACCTATGTATAAAGTTTGAAAATATTAAATTTAAGTAAATAACCTCATTAGAAATGTGGTTCAAGTATCTTTGCTCCATGCATAAATTTTGTTCTGCCTCCTAAAATTTTGAGCTTAGTAGAATTTTTTCTATAGTAAAATTATGTCTTTTCCTTGTGTATTTTCTATAATCCATTCATAAAAATATGTTTGTTGAAACAAAACACCTAAAATTATAATTAATTATATAATTGTCCACAAATAAAAAAAAATATCGTAAAAAAAGATTTATAAGCCATATTTTAATTTAATAATAAATTAAGTTGATCACATTAAAAATTATAGAACAATTATAGGTCTTTTGTTTTTTAGAAAAAATAAAATAAAAACTATTAATTATTATCATTGATTTTTACCTTATTTAGTTTAGGGGTAATTTTTTGTATTCAAATAGGATGTGACATTAGTAAAAGTAGTTTTTGAAAATAGCCTGATCCTTTGTTAAATTATATGATTTTTTTTTATAAATTTTTTAAGTAAGAATTATAATACTATAGTACGTTAGTTTATTATATTATTTTTTACATAATTTTTTAACAATTTTTAAGTATTCAATTAAAATTTTATATATATAATTTAATTTTTATTAATTACATAATATGGAAATTATGTTAGAAAAATGATGTAATAAGCTAATATATAATAATATTATAATTCTTATTTAAAAAATTTATGAAGAATTATCTAATTTAATAAAATGATTAATTAAGTGAATAGTGAAGGTTAATTTTAAATTTTATATAGTTTAAAGTTTTGATTTTAAAATTTTTAAACAATCAGGAGTAGTCACTGAAACTATTGAATGTAAATACATACTTGTGTAAGGTTGAAGTGTTCAAATAGCATTTAATGGCCATATAAAATGAAGCACTGACACGGCATTATTCATTTACTTTGCGACAAGCAATGGAAAATGAAATATTATTAGTGGCTTCACAAACCCAGAGATAAAAATATTAGTTTTGCCTTAAATATATTCATTTTTATTATTGTCGCAATCCAAATTCAGTTGGTGGATGTCAGACCGCAATCAGGAACCTAACTATTGCTGACCATTTTTAATTTTCAACCCAATGATGGTCAGATTGAGTTATCAAACTTAATCTCAACTATACACAATCTCTTAAAAATCGGATCAATAGTGCATTAAAGAAGTCATCAAATTATGATTAGATATATCAAATTGAATAAATTAATAATTAAATTGAATGATATAATAAATATAAATTTATAATTTTTTTTATAAAATTAAATAATAATTAGTCTATATTTTAAATATGAATTTATATTTTATATAAAAAATAAGAAATTAAAAGAAATTCAAGAAATTAATAAGTTCTTAATCAATTAAGTGTTAAATTTTTTCTTTTATTAATTTTTAATTACATATAGACTTATTGAGCCAAATCAACTAAAAAAAAATGGAGTTTGTTGAGAGTGAATTTTAGTTTAGCCAAAATCTAACTAATCAGACTGATTCTTTTGGGACTCAAACTATTTTCCGGTTGAGTAAGCAGAAAATGAAAAAGAAGGGATGAAGAGGAAGAACAGTAAGAACACACAAGGATCTTTAACGTGGTTCAGCCAAAACTTGACAGCACTAGTCCCTATGTCCATGGTAGTGTTTTTTATTACTCTGGTGAAAATCTAACAGAGTTACAGTATATGTTTCTAGCTTAGCCTCACAGTAATTTTCCTTCTCTTATTTATAGAGACTGAGAGGTTACAATTGTAATTATACAATTTGTATTTCTGTTACATCAAAATAAATGCACAAGACAACTTACACTATTGCAAAATGGCCTCTGTAGGCCGCTAGCTGACTTCTGTAGCTTACTTTCTATGGGTGGGCTCGTCATATTGCTTTTTGCAGACTGGCCCTATGAACTTAGTTTGAAAGGGTACCTACTTCAGGTATTCCCTCCATGAGCCTTTTTGCTGAGCGATATCGCATATGAGAGCTGGGACTCTCTAGGTCACTGTTGGCTTTCGATTAGCGAGGATGAACCTCGCAAGCTCGCCTTCGGTGATGCGAGCTCACATATAGTAAGTTGCTAGCTATGCGAGCCAGGTCTTGTCCCTTAGAGAGCTGGGGCTTTTGCCTCGTTCAGTGTTTGTGGTTAGCAATCTAGCGAGCTTGGCTTTTTACTCACTTGGACTTGTCTGCCGCTGGGCCTTTGCCAGCCCATTTCACATAATTAGAAATTACCCATAACATTAGTCCCCTAACTTTCAGTTTGCTTCACAGGCTAGGAGTTACAATTTTGCTGGCAAAGGGCTTCATGGATTACCGTCCAGTCAAAGTCTCTGGTCAGCCTATCGTTTTATCAGTTCCAGGCCATACCTTCTGCTGTATGTGCTTCACAACCATTGGTGAGTCTGCCTTGTTTTGTTCCAATGCATTTAATGAAAGTGGTTGGGAGTTCTCCTGGACTCTTTGATGAGACCAGGTCGGTCTATTTAAAGCATAGGGAGTTTTTTTTCCTCCTTCATTGAGTGAACTGATGGGTGCCTTGAATAAGCCCCCCATATTTCTGATGATGTGCCTTTTCGGTGAGGCGTGTATGATTTGCTGCATAGGAAACCTTTATGGGCAATCCTTCTTCGAGGATTCTGAGAGATCTTGTATAGATCTTGGATTATTTTCTTATAGTGATGCCATGGGGTTTTGCCTTTCCAGCCACGTCCGCTGGCTTCTTTTGAATTTTTAGTGTTGGATGGAGAGCTGGAACGGAGCTCTAAACCAAGGAGGGAGGCTAGAAGAAGAATGAGGAGCAAGTATGCCCACTGGTCCTCCTACTGGTGCTGGTTGGAGTTCATCTCTAAGGAGCCAATCTTCTTCCAGAACATAATAGCCATAGGCCTCTTTTGCTTTGATTTGTACTTTGACCCTCTATGATGTAGATTTACCTTGTTGAATGAGGCTTTTAATGAATGAATTTTTCTTCATGATTCTTGCATGTTATGTTGAATATTCTGCACATCACAGATGATAATATGGATCCCTGTAAATCACAGTAAAATGAGATATTTGAATAACCAATCGGCCATGCTTCTTGGTGAGCCATGAATTCGAGCGTTAAAGCATCTTAGTGATGTGTACAAATAGGTCACATGAGAGCTGTGAACATTAGGTCACATGAAAGCTGCAAATATTAGGTTGCATGAGAGCTGTGCCTTCCGGGTTGTACCACAACAATTTAGTTACTTAAGAAACAAGTTTATTTTAGCACCTCTGCTCTTTAGCGAGCTCAATGCTGTTGTTGGAAATGAGTTTATTTTGAGCATCTCTATGCCTCAACTAGACTAGAGGTCGTAGTTAGTTAATGAGTTTATTTTGAGCATTTCCACGCCTTAACTGGACCAGAGGTCACAGTTGGTAAATGAGTTATTTTGAGCGTCTTCACGCCTCAACTAGAGGAGAGGTCACGGTTGGCAAATGAGTTTATTTTGAGCATCCACGCCTCAACTGGACCAAAGGTTGTAGTTGGCAAATGATGCATACATGATGCTTAGGAAGATTGATCATATGTGAGCTCAAAAGGCCGTGCAAACTCAATGACTAAGAATAAATTGTATACATGCAAGTAGGAGATTGCTTATGAGGTGTGCCAATTGGCAAATCAAGATTTCTTTCAACAAAGACAAAGAAGAAGGCTCATACATTAGCCTCTACATATTATTACAAAACAGTTCTCATTGTGGAGGCTTGCCCTTGGTCGGGATACTTTTGCCGGGTTTGCTGCCCCGCAAGTTGCACTACATACTCTTTTAGGCGACCTTTCTTGATCAAGTCCTCGATCGTATCTCTGAGTGCCCGACAATTTAAAGTTCCATGCCCGACCTCATTGTGACAAGTATAAAATTCTTCTCTGTTCCTTTGCCTATAGGGAATTTTGGAAGGTGTAGGTCTCCCGAAGTCTTCCCTATCCCTTTCTGCTGTGTATATCCTATCCTGAGTATCAAACAAGATAATATAAGTGTAGTGGTGACCTGTGTGTTGAGGTCATTCATTCTTCAACTTTTTTGTAGTCTGGTTATTGGGGTGCTCACTCTGGCCTTCGCCACTCCTCCTTTTATTTGGAATAGAGCTACCCTTCTCATCCTTCTGATTGGACCTTCTCAAGCCAAAAGTTTCTTCCCACTTGATCTGCTTAGCAGCTCATTCATAAAATTCAGTTAGATCTCTTAATGGGGACTTGTACAGGCTTTTATACAGCTTTTCGTCTTTGCAGAATCCTGTGAAGATCATCACCAAAGTGGTTTCCTCTAAGGGATTCTCTACTAAATTGGCTTCAAGTCTAAACCTGGCAATGTAATCCTTCAGTGACTCATGTTTACGCTTGAAGATCATCACGAGGTGACAGAGGGCAAGAGTTGCCTCTTCAATGCTCGATATTGGCTAATGAACTTTTGTTGATAGTCTTCCTAATTACATATCGAATAAGCTAGAAGGCTTCTAAATCATGCTCGAGGTACACCCCTTAGGGTAGCTGGCAAAACTCGGCATTTGACTAGAGGATCAATTGTCTGCAAATCCATTAGGGCATTGAATGCATCCAAATGGTTATAAGGATCAGTGTCCCTATTATACAATGGAATCGTGGGGACTTTGAGCTTAAGAGGGAGGGGCTGAGTCTCGATCTCTTTGGAGAATGATGACCTGTCCTCGTAGCAAGCTCAATCATTTGGAGCTCGAAGACGCTCCTCCAACTGGTTCATCTTTTGAAACAACTTTTCCAGTAGCGGGTCCTGCACCCCAGATCATTGGCCAAAAGATTGTTGATTCCTTTGACTCTTCTGGTCGTAAGAACAGCGACCTGAAGTGATTATAGACGTATTCCACAAAAGTCATAAGAAGTGATTCAAATGTGATTCAAAAGTATTTTAAGCCTTTAAAAAGTCAAATGGTATTTGAAGTCACACATTTAAAGCCTTTAAAAAGCTAGCAAATGTGATTCAAAACCAAAAAGGGTATTCCATTTCAAGCATAAGAAGTGATCATAGATGAGAGTTTAAAAATAAGAGTTTTACTGGTTTTTATAAAGCAAATGGTATCAATCATAGCTTCTCAGCACCTAGAACTCCTCAACAAAATGGTGTAGTTGCGAGGAAAAACAGATGCTTGGAATTGATGGCTAAAACCATATTGACTGAAAGCCCCTTTCCAAAATCCTTTTGGACTGATGCAGTGAACACTGCATGCTATGTAATGAATAGAGTTCTAATCAGACCTATTTTAAACAAAACCCTCTATGAACTATATCATGGAAGGAAGCCAAATATATCACATCTTCATGTCTTTGGTTGTAAATGCTTTGTTCACAACAATGGCAAAGATAATTTAGACAAGTTTGATACTAAATTGGATAAAGGAATTTTTATTGGATATTCTTCATCTAGCAAAGCCTTTCATATCTTGAACAAAAGGATTTTGAAGATTAAAGAATCTATTCATGTTGTCTTTAATGAAACTTTCTTAAGTGTTGACAAATCTATAGAGGAAAAGAATAAGTATGAAAATCAACTGTTCTCTAACTCAAATTTAAATCAGCAAGAAGATCAATCAAAGAAAACAAATGTAGATCAAAAAGAGGAAGATGACACTACTGAATTGGACATCTCAAAACCCTACACACCAAAATAATGGAAGCTTATGCAAAGCCATCCAAGGGATCAAATCATTGGAGAAACATCATAATGGGTAACACGTAGCAATTTAAGGAATATTTGCAATCAGTCAGCATTTGTATCTTAGGTTGAACCTAAAAACATTAATGAGGCCTTAATAGATGAAAATTGGGTTTTGGCAATGCATGAAGAGTTAAATAAGTTTAAAAGAAATTAAGTTTGGACTCTAGTGCTAAAACTAGATGATCATACTATTTTAGGTACAATATGGGTTTTTAGGAACAAACTAGATGAAAATGGTGTGATCATTAGAAATAAAGCCTTTTTAGTTGCAAAAGGTTATGATTAAGAGAAACGCATTGATTATGATGAAACCTTTGCACCAATAGCTAGATTAGAAGCCATAAGGATGCTATTGGCATATTCTTGCTTAAGAAATTTTCAACTTTATCAAATGGATGTGAAAAGTACATTTTTGAATGGTTACATACTGGAGGAGGTGTATGTTCGGAAACCTCTTTGTTTTGAAGATAACCTTTATCTAGATTATGTTCATAAGCTTCAAAAAGCTTATATGGTCTTAAACAGGCTCCTTAAGCTTGGTATGACAGATTAAGTAAGTTTTTTTTATTCAAAAAGGCTTTAAAAGAGGTAAAGTTTACACAACACTTTTCATAAAAGATAAAAGAAAATGTTGACACCAAAATCTGGTCAACTGGTTTGAGTTCAATATTACCCTTGACTGCAAGCAGAATATGACAAAAAATAGAAAAGAAAGATGACGGAAAAGGAAAGAAACAACAAATACTAGGAGTTTATCGTGGTTCGGCTAAAGCCAAGTTGGCCCCTACGTCCACGTTGATCTTTGATAATCCACTGAAGGATTGTTTTACAGAGTTTGAATACAATAGCAGTATTCTTTCATGGTGAACAGTGTTCTCTCTCTATTCTAGCAGAGTTTTTGCATGTAAAATTTTTCTCTCCCCCTTTTATGGTGACCACCCCTTCCTATTTATAGAAGGGGGAAGGGTTACAAGTATAAATTTACAAACAACAAAATGATTATTTCCATTGCTTCAGGCATTTAATGCTTGGCGTCGGATAATTAATGCTGGCCAAATCATTGTCGGACTTCCGGGGAGCTAATGTGTAGGTTTGGAGGTTAAGCTGTCAGTTGGAGACGTGTGCCCTGGACTACTGACTAGGCTTTGTATATGTATTCGATTCTGGTGTGCAAGCTGGAAGACAAGCGATCTAGAAGATGGGTGAACTGGAAGCTTCGACCAACCTTGCTATTCTTGTTCGGCCATTCTCCTCGAGAGTGGCTGGGATGGTAACCTTCTCGTTGATAGGTTGAAGGCTTTCTCAGTGAGTTGCGCTCTCTATTGTAACATTGCTCAATGTCTTCAACTCATGCCCAAAGACTTGGGGTCCTCGCTAAGCGACCTCAATCCCTGATTCGGGCCTCCATCTGGTTAGTCGTACCTCCTATTGGACTTTGGTCGGCCCAAATTGTGCTTTCCGAAAAATGTCCATAACATAAGCCCCCTAACTCTTAGCTTGCTCTGTGGGCTGGGAGTTGCAATAGGTAGTCTAAGTCTTTGTCTGCAATCTGCAAAATGGATAAGTCATCATGCTCAGACTACTATGTTGCCTTTTCTGTCTTTCAGGCTTTCATTTCCCTTACTTTAGGCTATACTTCTCACTGCACATAGTTTTCAGCCGTTGGCGTGGCAGTCTTATTTTTTCTAGATTGTTCAATTGAAAATAGCCAAATGTCCTTTAGGTTATTTGATGAACCCGGGCTAGTTTATAAAAGCCTATAAAGCCCCTCTTGTTTCTTTGTGAGATATTCAGATGAGGGCCTTGGTTAAGCCCCCTTATGCCTCTAGTGGTTTGGTTTCTGGTGAAACTCTTTGAGGTGTGGATAGTCTATTGCAGAGGTTTTGGAGGCATGGATAGTCTATTGCACGTGGCTTCCCTAGGTAGCTTTTCTTGTTAGCTCCTGGGAAGTTTTGTATAGATCTTGAATTATTTCTTCACGGTTCTTTCGTGAAGTTCAGCCTTGCTAGCCATATTCCTGGCTCCTTTTTGAATTGCTCTGGGTTTAGGGAGTTAGGAAAGGAACCGTCGGTTGAGAAAGGCTATAAGCAGGAGCAGCCGTGTCCGTTCATGCTTCATCTGATGGGAGTTTGTCCCTCGGAAGCTGGCTCTCTTTTCTTTCCTTTATCGAAGTATAAACTTTAAGCTTTTGCTTTATCTTTGTGCATAAGCTCTTTTGATGTAAATCTGCCTCTTTGAGGGAGGTCTTGTAATAAAGCTTTGAGCATTGTGTGTGTACTCTTTATCTTTCCAAGTCCGCTGCATGGACAATTTAATTGATTACTTTTGGCAATGTGACTTTCTCCTACAAAATCAAAACATAACAATCGTTATGTAAAGTGTTTAACGGGATAATCAACCCTCATTATAAGAATAAAATTCGAGCCAATCGGCTTAGATCGATAAGTTTCAACTTAAAGGATATGTGCCATATAACCAATCGGTCATGCCAGCTCATGTAAGAATTTTGTGTATGACTAACACTACTTGGACACTAGGTCTTAAGATTGCCTGTGCAAGGTTTTTGTGCCTGAAGCACTCCTTGGACGTGGCTCGTGCAAAAATTTTGTGTATGGCTAACACTACTTAGACGCGAGGTCTTGAGATTGCCCGCATAAGGTTTTTGTGCGTGAAGCACTCCTTGGACACGGCTCGTGCAAGAATTTTATGTATGGCTAGCACTCCTTGGACGCGAGGTCTTAAGATTGCCAGTGTAAGGTTTTTATGCGTGAAGCACTCCTTGGACGTAGCTTGTGCAATAATTTTATGCATGGCTAGCATTACTTGGATGCGAGGTCTTGAGATTTCCCGCACAAGATTTTTGTGCATGAAGTACTCCTTGGACGTGGCTCGTGCAAGAATTTTGTGCATGGTTAACACACTACTTGGACGCGAGGTCTTTGAGATTGCCCACGCAAGGTTTTTGTGCGTGAAACACTCCTTAGACGCAACTCGCGCAAGAATTTTGTGCATGGCTAGCACTACTTGGACGCAAGGTCTTGAGATTGCTCACGCAAGGTTTTTGTATGTGAACCACTCCTTGGACGCGGTTCATGCAAGAATTTTGTGCATGGCTAGCACTACTTGGACGTGAGGTCTTGAGATTGCCCGTGCAAGGTTTTTGTGCATGAAGCACTCCTTGGACGTGGCTCACACAAGAATTTTGTTCATGGCTAACACATTACTTGGACGCGAGGTCTTTAAGACTGCCCGTGTAAGGTTTTTGTGCATGAAGCACTCTATGGACGTGGCTCGTGCAAGAATTTTGTGCATGGTCAGCACTACTTGGACACGAGGTCTTGAGATTACCCGCGTAAGATTTTTGTGCGTGAAGCACTTCTTGGACGCGGCTCGTGCAAGAATTTTGTGCATGGCTAGCATCACTTGGACGTGAGGTCTTGAGATTGGTTGTGCAAGGTTTTTGTGCATGAAGCACTCCTTAGACGTGGCTTGCACAAGAATTTTGTGCATGGCTAACACACTACTTAGACGCAAGGTCTTAAGATGTCGTCATGGCCCAGTGCTATGTGACCCACGACCGCGATGAGTCGTTTGGTGCTCCCGTTCATTTCACACGTGTAGCTCTTCAATTCCTAACGGCGGCGGGCAATAATTACTTTTGATTTTGGTGCGCGTGCACTGAGTCATCATGAGTTAGCTGCTATTATCCCAAGACTGTTGGATCATGGGTAACTAACAACCCTCTTGATCCAACAGTGGGATCGCTTCCCTTCATAAACTGAGAGTGCCTTCCTTCTCCCTCTCATTTTGCCATTCAAAAACTTCTAGAGTTCCAGTGTTCTCTGCTCATCTATTTTCCCGGTTGCAGTGATAGCTTCTTTGCCACCAGTTTCCGCCACTTTTTGTCTGTTCCCTCGTCTGTTACCTGAGCTTTCTGAACCTTTTATCACCATAAACCACGGTATGTCCTCTCTAGCTTTGCATTTTCCGTGCTTTCTTCCTTTGTAGGGAATAAGGGACTTGATTATGGTTGATTAGGAGATGATAATGTTGCTAGGTAGAAATGATTTAGATGCTTAGTTTTGTTTAGGTCGGAATAGTTGGGCTGCCCGTAGGCTTTAGGATTTTGAACATTGATTTTGGTCTTTTGGGATTCTGTGACTCGACCGGAGTGTCTCCTTCATCTGTCAGAGTTCGGGTTGTCGATGCGATGACATAAGGTGTGCATGGCCTGTAGTGTAGGGGGTCGTTAGTCTTAGTTTTCGATACAGTCCACTCTTAGCGACCTGACCACCTTTTTTCTTTGTGTAGATGGGAGTAGGTCATGTATGTGATCACCATTTAATTAGGAGCAAGGACGACAAACCAAACTTGTCGCAGAGTGCGGGGATTGTACGATGCACTGACGAAGCAACCTCGAGCGGGAGAGAGGTTGCTACAGACATAAGCATTCATCTAGAAAATGCTGAGGGTCGAGGGATCACTATTGGCCAACACCTTGATCGTCATGTGTTCAAACTACATTCTTCGACTGTCCATCTTCACGACGTTCAAATCACGATTCAATCATGTCGGATCCCCAAAGGGTGCAGTGCCATGGTTCTTGCCCCGGATGATTATGCTCTCCATCCTTCTCGGGGCTTTATAGCTATCGGTCTCCCGCATCTTACGACAGGATTAAGATGTCCTATACAACCTTTTATTGTCAACTTTTTGAATAAAATAAAACTTTGTCCATTCTGACTTACACTAAACTCGTATACTTCGCTCATCTCATTAGCCCTCATCCATATGGGCAACGGCCTTCCTCCACCTTCTCCTGAAACTTTGTGCTATTTATATGATCTAAGGTGTGCGAACTCGGAGGATGGGTTGTACTACCTCTCGGCTAGACAGACGTGATATAAGAGCATCTTGCTAAAGGGGGATGCTAAGGGGAAGTCTAACGCAGGGCACTATAAGTCGCACTGGTTCTACATCTCGTGCCCCTCACTATGCTATCTTAAGAATTTTGATTTTGTTCTTGTTCCAAGTAGGTGGGCTAGATATGAGTAAACTTGATAACTTTTTTGGTATTTACTCTTGATTCTGACCTTTGCTTGATTTTGCAGACGGGACAGGCAAATGGCCAACGTTAGGAGCCACAGAGTTGGGGGTCTTAGACCAGTTTGCTACATTCGAGGACCTCGAAAATGACTTTCAATTTGATGAAAGCCTCCTCTGTTACTACTAGCTTGCCTCGGTGAAAGGTACTGAGGTCATAGGGAGGTAGGAATTCATCGATTGACAGAGGTTAGACCCACAAACTTTGATGACTATGATAATGTGATGGAGTTGATCCTCAAGATGCTGCCCTTAGACAGCAAGGATGAGGCCCCCTTCGGCCCACGAGGTTGTCTCAACTTCGGTTGCTACGGATCAGCCCCCAACCCCTGAAGTCGAAGCAACTCCAGTTGTCACGGATCAACCAACTACCTCGATCGAGGTCCCTCCACCAGAATCGGCCTCCACACCGTGATCTGAAGAAGTAGTGGTAATTGACATTGCCAGTCCTTCTGGTCCTCCCTTAAAGAAATGGAAGGTTGATAAAGGGAAGAAGAAAGCGACCCTTCGTAAATGTGCAACATTAGAGGTCGAGATTGCGAGACAGTTGGATGAACCCGTCTCCAAGATGGAAGGGTATGAATGAACTGAAGGAACCGGTCCGGCCAAAGAGGGGAAATTTTCGAAATTTTTCAGCAGAGACCCACGGTTTGGCCGAACCCCTTCCCCG
>JANHAO010001050.1:0-35324 GCA_026873985.1 Saraca asoca
TTTTATTAACATATCAACAAAATGTACAGTGATAAATAAAATAGAGCTCAATCCAATTGACTCTAGGGCACCTATTTCACTAACAGGAAAGACACGACACTTCAATAGTGGTTCAATCGTTTGGAGGTCCATTTGTGTGTTGAATGCATCTAGGTGATCGTTTGTGTCATTGTTCCCCTTATATAACGGGATGGCAGGCACTTTGAGTTCTTACGAAAGAGGTTGCTTCTCGATCTCCATAGAAAATGGTGAGGTCTCCACATGACGCGTCCGATAATCCTGAGGCTGTGGGCACTCTTCAAGTAACTTCAGCCTCTGGAGAACTTTGTTCATTGCTGGATGCTGGCTTTCACGCTGGGGGGTAGAACTTTTTGCGCGTTACGAACCCCCAGCTGCTGGCTGTCGTGGTCATCGCGGGCTTCTCTCTGAGCTCCTTCTCGAAGCTGTTGGAGTTGCGTCATGACCTTTTCTTACCTCCAGGCATTTTGTGCTTATGCCTGGGCAAGTGTTTTAACAGTTTCAACCAGCTCTCTGACTATACTTTCTAGGGCCGATTGAGATTGATCAGGCGTCTGTACCTCTTGCATTTCAAGCACAATGGTATGTTGAGAAGCCGGAGCTGCAGAACTTCAAGTTGTTCTTCCTTAGGCTATTGTTGAATGTCAGTGGAGACTTCAAAGAGCGGATGATCCCCACAGACGATGCCAAAATGTTGGCGATGAAATTTGGTTCATTCGAAGAGCCCAAACTTCAGCCAACGGGATGTGAGTTTCGGGAATCAATACCGCTTTTGAAGTGTTATGAAAGGTGACCCGGGAGGAAGAGGGGCAGTGGTTTTTAATGTGGTTCAGCTAAATCCGGGCAGTACCGGACCCTACGTCAACAGCGGAGATTTTATTGATATTGGGTATTTTACAAGAGTCCTGCTTACAAGATTGCTCCATCTCTCTTGCTAATAATGTGATCCTATTTATAGAGGAAAGAGTGGTTACATGCATTAATTGCTAGGTACATCAAATAAATGTGAAAAGACAGTGAAAAGACCATGTTCTGGCTATTTGCAGCATATAGGCTATGGAGGTGGTTCCTTTAGGCTGGTTGTAGGCCTATGACCGTTGCTTGTCATCATTTCAGCCGTACAGGGGATTAGTGACTTAGTGATGGAGTTCAAGCTTCGCGATCCTTGCGAGGCACCGAGGAGGTGAGCTCGGTACTGCTTAGAGGAGCCAGCAAGCTCTTGTGAGGAGGTCAATTATTCTTTATAAATGCCTTGCTGGGACATCGTGCAGTGAGGTATAGTTCGCTAAGGAGGAGTTTACTGACGTGCTCTTGACGATCGAATGATCTTCTTTATTTGAGGACCCGCTGCCTCGCCTTAGGGCCGTTTTTCATAACATGAAGCTTTCTAAAGGCTTCTTGCTGAGGTGCGGGGGCTAGTCTTCATTTCCTCGGGGATTTGCCCTTGCGAGGCCAATTTTAATATACAATAGTTGTCTTAGTATTACCTTTTTCAAGGTAATACTAAAGCAAATCCCTATAAATGGAGATAGCTTATTGAACAAATGTCAATGAGATCATCAAATCATAGAGTTGTCACCAAGTAAAACCCCATTTTTTTATGACAATAATGTGTTATACAAACTATAACTATTTTTGCTCTATACATTATGTTTATTTGCAATCCTATATTGTTCTACATATAAAAGAGACATTTCTAGTAAATTACCACCATCAAGATTCTATCATAACATAACTACTTTTTAATCAATTATTTTTATTTAATTTTTTAAAGGGACAAGATAACCTAAACCTAAGAGAGAGTTGAATTTGGTGTTTATAAAAAATTTATAATTTTTAAAATTCTTTTTGATAAACTCTTGATATTGAAAGACATTAGGATGATATAAATTCAAATAATTCAAGATGTTTGCACCCACTATTTAACAAATCATAGTACTTGTGCAAAGTAATTCATTTAACTATATTATAGGCATGACGTTAAGAAGCATATACATAAATGAATTTCAAGCATTTAACACATCCAAGCAATATGTTGAATATTGAAGAATGATATCTTGCACAAATTTCTTTAACAAAAATATAGCATATCTTCAAAAGTTAAAGAGTAAGGATAAAGAGATAAACATAATGATAAATAATGGTTTGACCTTGGAAATCTTCCAAGGATTATATCTATTTTTTAAATTTCTAAATTTATATTATTGATTTCACTAACCCTTCAAGTTTGAACCAAACACTTGAACAAACATCTACAATTCCTTGCTCTTCCTTAAGCAAAACCACTAATTTTTACAAGGGGTACTTCAACCTTTTTACAAATGGATATTCATAGAAGATTAACTCAAATCACAAGAGTAAAAAAGCCAAGTCAAGTCGAGTTTTAACACTTTCAAGCTTATTCATTTAATAAACAAGCCAGCTCAAGCTTGGCTTGTTTAATAAATGAGCTTAAAATTGATTTCAAACTTGATTTGTTTAATAAGTGAACAAGTTCAAGCTCTCGAGCTTGACTCATTTAACTCATTTAACTTATTTATTTTTTTCAAAAAAATAAATAAAATTAACCAAAATATAAATCATCTTTATTAGTAACTACAAAAAGATTCATATTTTCAGTTCTTCACATTTCCATTCAAAAGTTATCATTTTAGCTTTGGGTTCTTCATATTATTAAATTTATGCAAACAATGAAATCATTTAGCAAGCCATCATACTCAAAAGAAATTAGATATTATATATTTTAAAGAGATTACCTAATAAAAAATAAAGACAATAATTATAAACTATAGTATGATATTTAAAAATAATTATAGCATTATATTTTTATATGAACATATAATATATATATATAATTATATTTTTAATTAATATTTTTTAAATGAGTTGTTCATAGGCTGAAAAATTTGAGCTTAAAGCTCGACTTACTTATCAATTGAGCTTAATTTCATGCTCAAGCTCATTTGTATATTAAAAAAAATGAGTCAAGCTAAACCTTTATGCAAGTCAAACTTGAATAACTTACAAATATATCGACTTGTTTACATCCCTAACTCAAATAATCTCTTTTAAAGAGAATATAAAACAAATGAAACACTTATAAAGAAGAATTTCACAATGAAAAGCTCAAATCATAATTTTGATAGAAGAAAAGCAAAAGATGTTGAATCATGAATTTCAAACTTTCTAAAGGTTGTCAATGATGATTCTTATCTTATATAAGAAACCCATAAAGTTTCATAGCCATTTGTAACAATTTTAGCTCAAAATAAACCATTATAATGGCCACGGTAACAATCTAGTCAACCAATAGCTCTTGAAGCTCCCTTATTTATCTTGATTAACCAGTTGGTATATTGGCTTTACATAATCAATTTTAAAAGGTTATAAATTTTCTGTTTTAATTTCATTTTAAGCAATTAATCTAGCTCAAAAGCATTATTTAATATCTCACACAGGGTAAGACTAGACTAGGATGAGATAGATTACCACAAAATGGGTGGAGTAAATTTCATAACTTAAAATCTGAATAGAGAAAAGACCATAAGGTGGATTGAACTGAGGTTTCAAAGCGTAAACAATGTCAAGACTTGAGCCAACCAATCAATTAATTTCAAAAAGTGGTCAATCGGCCATGAATAGGTAGGTTAGTTGGACACCTCAGTGAGACTACAGTAGGAGCAGCCTCTATGATGTTTTCTATAACATTTGCAATTAAGTAGCTTCTAGAGAGTGTTTCTTTGTCAAAAAGGATTTTAGTTTGTACTCTACTAGGTTGTGAACCTAAAATAAGGGTTTTGGCCTAAAAATGTTAAATTATTTTCTTAAGTTCTTTTTCTTTCTTAATCTTTAAGGTTTTTTATTGTTGTAGTTTCCCCAACAGTCAAAGACTTATGTCAAAACTAAGGTAAGGTTTTTAATGTTAGGTTTAAGAGATTTCTCTTCTACGAATGTGAGTGTGATTTTTCACTTTTCTTGGCTCCTTTTTAATTATTAAAATTATTATTTTGAAATTAGCCCAAAAAGATTTCTGTTTACTAGGATATTTAAAAGAAGAATTAGAAAACTGCCTTAGCCTAATAATTACTTAGAATTATTAGGATTGTTTGTTTATATGTTAAGTGTATATATGCCAAGATTGAGAAGACTCAGCCATAAATCAAGTTTAATGTTTTCAAAATTAATTATTTGGTAAAAGCTAATAAGGAGTTAGGCTAATAGCCAACTATTAAGGTGAGGAAGGCTAAGATAAACATAGTTAGACATAGAAAGGTCCAAAAGATGAATGTGATTATTAATTGGCATAATATGTGAACATTGAATGACCTATGTGCATTAGGAGATGTATTTATCTAGTTACCCATGAGACAGGAAGTCATGGGATTAGGTGCAATCAGACACAATTTGTTATAAATGATATGCAAGGTCCCATGAGACATTTCATTATAAGTTTTTAGTTTTAATAAACATTATTTCTACCAATAATCCAATGTGCCCATATAAATTATGTGCTAATTTTGCAAGGACAACAATAGAGTCTTTGCTTAAAATTATGAGTATGTTATGATAAATTATGCATGATCTTTCGATAGATCACTTTTAGAAAAGTTATGATTTATGAGCATAATGATGCATGGTTATGAGAAAATATATCTACATTATATTTATATGAACATGCTATACAAGATTTATAAATAAAAAGATTTTCAACCCAAAGGAGGATAGAAACCCTTACTTCAATGATTACTTTGCTTGTACTCATTCCTTATTTTTAATATTTTGCAAATACGTGTTTCGAGGATCTTGATCAGGTAGGATCCCTTCTACTTACTAGAGGTAGAAAACTAGTTCAGTATGTGAGTTTATCATAGTAGAGAGCTAGCAGTCAATTAAGTTGACCCTGTTATTTATTAGTCATGATTTTGAACACATTTATCTTTATTTCAGTTTGTTTAAATTTCTATTACATATAATTCTTTTAATATGATTTTAAATTAAGATGTACCCATTGTTATTGAGTTTTATTTAAATGTTTAATAAATTTTTTTAATTGTATAAGAGTTATAAGCCATGAGTTTAATTTCAAATGAAACAAGTTTTATGATGAAAATACAAAAATATTATCAAATATAAATAAAATAAAAAACCAAATAGAAATCATGAAAACTAGATTACATTTGTTCATACTTAATTTAAAAATGTCATAACTTTTTATTGTCTCACTTATTTTGCAAACGGCCTATCCATAAAAAGCTCTTTAAGTTTATTTTCAAATGGAATCATTATGGGAATTAGTATGTTAAGTTGCAATTATAACTATGTTTAGTAGTGGTTATAACCACCACCTAAACACTTAACAATGGTTCGATCAAACTTCGGGGTTTCATGCGATATTAAGTTCTTAATGGTAGTTTTTGCAAAGTGCTAGAAAAAACCAATGCTAAATGCAATTTTTTTAATAGTGGTTGTCTAGCGATGGTTACAAACCACCATTGAATACAATTGTAGGTTTTAATTTTTTTCTTGTATTTAGCGAGTGGTTCTAATTGATGTTAAGAAAATTGTTGCCAATTATTACATTTTAAGGTAGTTTAGAACCAACAAGAAATGCATATTTTCTCATTTTGTGATTGTTATTAATGCCAATTTTTGTGCCACAATCGTCGTTAAATACATTACTAAATATATTAATATATTTTTTTATCTGCTCCTATGTTCGTGTTACATATATTTTTTTTATCTCAAAAAACAAAGTGAATACCTTACTAATATCCTAGCCTAATTCAACTCAAAGTAACTAATTTAATTATATCATTTGAAATTTGAAAACATTGTCAATAATTAATTAAACATCCAAGTACACACATACTATTTAGTTTATTTTTAAATACACCCAACAAGAAGCAAATCCTAAAATCTTAAAATATTACAAACTACAAATTCTAATTTAGATTGTTTTCATTTCTAGGTTGAATAGGATTTGAGCCATGTCCATTTCCAATATAACAAGCTACAAATTAAAGATTGTTATAACTAGCAAATGAAAGTAAAAATAAGTTGAAAGTTTGTTATAATATTATTAAGATATTAAAAATAAAATAACTTGACATTTATATTTACCAATGAGGGCTTGGATGTTAGATTGACAATTTGATCTAAAACTTTGCCAAGTAATTGTTCGAGCACTAATACTAATGCACTTTTCACAGTTAATCTCTTATCATGTTTATTTGCTAGTATAGCCTCCATAGTCACCCTCTTGTCTCATTCATTTTATAACTCTGTTTTAATCAAGTGTCATTTTTTATGTTCCAATTGTATATTTAACTCTAAAGTTTGGAACGTTTTGGCTATTTAAAACAGATTTCTATTTTGCTTCAATGACATATCCTTGAATTGTTGAGTTGGCATTTCAAACAATGATGATGGAGATGGACCAAAACCAACAAGCTTTAATTGTCCTAAATTCTCGTGCCTAAATACCTTTGCATAGGAATCATTTATCGACATTGTTTGTTCAAATTGCAAAGAAGGTTGTTGGCTCAAAACTTCCTCATTTTGTTCCTACTAAATTTAAATAAATCAATTAGTAACAAAGAGTGCATTGTGAACCAATATATAAATTTGCTTTATATAATCAAGCAAACCACACTTCCATTCAATTGAATCTGCTCATATATAATCAAGCAAATAGCAAACCAAGTGCATACAGTAGCTACAAAATAATTTACATATATAACCATTTACATACAGTAGCAGCAACAGGCACAACACATCATGAACCAACATATATAAATTTTTTTTTCTGTCATTTTGTTTTGTTTGCCCTATTATTCATGAAAGCATTATTGGTACATGCAAGTGATCCTAATTACTAGTTCCCACAATCTTTAAACTCTATCATCAAAATTTATATCAAGAAAACAACTACATGAAGGAAATATCAAAGAATTATTGGTATCGATGCATTTTTTTTTACATTAGAGCACTTATTTACTGCCTTCACATGTTTAGATTTTACCATATAAATGGTAGTTGTTCTACAAAATATTAATTGCAAGTAGTATTTAGTTAAAGCAGTGGAATGTCTAGATTTTCTGGCATGGGTATGTCTTGCTTCTTAGAGAGAACTTGAGATCAGATACTATTATTAAGATATTCAATCCATTTATAATCTAACACTACTGTAACTAACAAGACCAACAGAACTCATTATGTTCATTTAAACAGATGGAGATGATCCATACTATATATCTTGAAAGTATAAAAACCAGTTTTCTGAATCAACTAACAACCATTATGTTTGTTTAATTTGTAACAATTTTTAGTTTTTCAAGCTAAATGGTACAAAGTATATTGGATAAAAATGAAATAGATTAATACATGTATTACCCACACAATCAAAGGGAGGATTATGTATAATTGCTAAGTCAATTGAGATTATAATATCCTAAGATGAAACTCATTTAATTCAAAATGAGTATGGATTGGCAACTAGTTAATTAAACTATAAAAATTAAATGATAAAGCTATAAAACATAAATTATTGGAATATAAACTTAAACATAAAGAAGCTATCTCTTTGATGAAGCTATAAAACAAAAAAAGCTAAGAAACCAAAAGATATAAAAGAGGAGAATAGATGAATTGGAACAACAATTAATAAAGCTAAGATTTTTTAATGTTACCTAGAAATTCCTTGCTTGATTAAAAAACAAAACCACAAAATTTAGAGAAACCAATGAAATAAAATGCTAAAGCAATCAATAAAACTCAAAAAACAAATTAGCTGCAAATTACTTGCTTGGTCGAACTAGAGAAATTAGATTACTCTAAGGTTTTAATGATAAGAATGAATTCTAAGGCCTATTCTTGTTAGCATGAAATGCAATTAGCAAGCAAAATAATTGGTGTTAAAGATTGCCTTTATTAAACCACCTTTGTGTGCACCATTTTTAATTTTTTGAGAAATATCAAGGTACTTAGTAAAATCACCGTGTATCCCACTTGTTAAGGGCAGTTGTGGCACAACCACCCCATATACCTATTTTCCAATAGTGAACAAATTTCATGATTAATCACACATAAGTATTTATAAGATATAATTAAAAGAATGATCAAAGTTCAAAACTTATATCTTTATTTTTTTTGAAATATCACATAAGCAACCTTTTAAAAACACTGTGGGCTATTCTTTCAAAACATTAAGTTTTTAAAAACATATTTGAGCTCTCTCTCTCTCTCTCTCTCTCAACTATATATGACAAGAAATTCTATGCCCTAATGTCA
This sequence comes from Saraca asoca, assembly GCA_026873985.1. Taxonomy (NCBI): domain Eukaryota; kingdom Viridiplantae; phylum Streptophyta; class Magnoliopsida; order Fabales; family Fabaceae; genus Saraca; species Saraca asoca. The sequence goes on from JANHAO010001050.1 coordinate 8,308, forward strand.
CGCCCTAATCCATGAAATGTGATAGACGTAGAAGGTTACTATCAAGAAACTCATTCCATCAAGAAACCCTCTACAAGTCTTATAATGCAAATAACATACCCTTGACTTACTATTTCATCAATTCATAATGAAATATTTATATCCTACTGATGCTTATACAACATAAAGGCTACACACCTGTCATAACCTGGATAATAACAAAATAAAATATAGTGGCCCTGACTATACAATCTGTATCCTACTGAGAATCCAACAATCATACACAATACATGCATATACAATCCTACCAACTGCCACTGATTTCCACTATTCATATACTTTTAACCTCTACAGGAATGACCTACTTAATCGAGGAGTAGATTTCGTCTCAGTGTAAGGTGAAGGTGCTTTAGGAGAACCTGGGACTTTGAAAAATATGAAAGAGAAAGGGGTGAGTTTCATAGAAATTTAGTGAGTAAACAATCCCATGATCACCTATAAACCCCATTTAAAAATCATGCTAAAAAATATATAGATATGTATATAGCTGTGAAGTTATGCTTACTCGTTCTACTATTATAATCTCAAAATAAATTCAAAAACTATCATTCAACAAGAAAATCAAATAATTGAGAATATAATATTCAATAACATAAAAATAAGCGTCAAAATATGCTACCATGAAAATATGTTTATCAAGGCATAAATATGAGAGAAAGTCAATAAACATTCTAAAATATATACTAATGCTCAAATAATTAGAACACTCGATTGGAATCCCAAAGGAAAATTCCCAAAGATAACTATACATTATAAACATATTTGTCCCTATCCCACCTTATTTACTCCGTCATATATTTGAATATTTACCCCTGTCCCACTTTATTTACTCCATCATTTTTTTTTTTACAAAAGTGCACATGAGGGTTACTAATAAATTCTCTAGTGGATCTGGTGTCTCAAATTAATTAGTTTAACATATCAAGTAGCATAATTCTCAAAACAACATTCTAAATATATTATGTAGCATGAAATTCATTATTCGAGTAAGCAACATTTATCAAAACACACATAAACCTACTAATGCATTTTCATATCCATTCATCATATAGAAAAGTAGTATCTTCAATTTCGATAATATAAAGTAAGATGAAAATGAATAATTTTACCATGGCAAACCTTTTCATATACACCAACAACATATAAGTATACTTTCAAAATCTGATTAATATATACATAAGAAAATCCCATTATTTAAAAAGGATTTATAATATTCCATATATTAAAATTATTTTATATATACACATGGGATCATTAAGTGACGAGGATTGTCCACTTTCCTTGGAAAATCCTTAAAAAGCTAAGTGAGCTGAAGCTCCAAAATTTATCGTTGGTGTGCTCAACTCATTAAAGGAAATTTATTTGGAGCAAATCTGTAAGAAAATTTCCAGCTTTCTTTAACTTTGCATAATGAGGGTTTTAACTAACCTATCTTGAAAACTTGCTATAGAGTTACTATAAAATAAATTTTTTATTCTAGAATTACTCACCACCTTCCAAAGTGTAGGTGAGCAACTCAGCACTGGTTGATTCGCTGCCAGTGAGCCAGTTCCGGTTGCTGGCTGAAGCATTGAAGGAGAAAGAAGAAAGCAAACCATGAGCTAGGTTGGAGGACGTGAGTTGCCAAAAAAGCTAGAAGGAAGGAAGATCAACATTAAAGCTCACCAAGTTGAAGGAGGACTAGTTCGGCCGACAATTGAGTAGCAACAACTGTAGAGAAGCTTTTGGCCGAAGGAAGACACAATGTGCACTAGGAGGAAAGGAAGATGTCAGAGAAGGAAAGTCGATAGTCCTAGCTCATTGGAGAAGAAGAGAAATGACGAAGCCAAGCACTCGTCAGATAGCAAAGGGAGGAAGGCTTGGGGAAAATTCTAGAGAATGCATGCGAGGAAGGAGAGCTGGCCTGGAAAATATATACACAAGGCCAAATGGGGCAAATTGTAGTTTGACCCTATGACTTTCCATCAACTTCAAATAATTCCTTTTGAAAAATGTGAAATTATGTTATGGCCCCAATGAAGTTAAAGATTTTCACTTCGGTCTCTCAGTAACATTTTTATTTTTTGAGGTATTACACCTAAAGAAAACTATATCCATTGATGTCTTTAGTTATTATTATTTTTTTTTATGTTTCAAAGCTTTCAAAATTTCAATTCTTTCAATTATTCATTATTTGAACGTCTTTTTTCTTTCTTTGTTTCTTCTTAAGTTGATTATGATAAAATCTTTCATTTCTTCTAATGCACAATCTCTTTCTGTTAGACATTCCAACATAATTTAAATAAATTTTGTAAGGCATATATAATTTGTCCATTATATTTTATTATAATGCATAGTTCAAATATAAAATATATCAAGTTATCACAAGATCATGCAATTCCATCAAAACATATATATTTATATATCTCTTAACAAGTTGTTACACAGGTCTAGCAATGAGCTGAATCAACTCGCGAGACATTCAAAGTTTGGCTTGACTTTTGGCTTATTAAACTAAGATCATATGCTAAATGAATGATACTTGAGTCAAGTATTTAACCTACTTAATAAATGAGCTGAACTTAAACTACATAATACTTGACTCATAAGCTGCCTCAATACTTATATATTATGCTTACATATATGTATATATTTATAAAGGTGAAACTATTTTCAAAACCACTTTTACTGATGTAATAACCTATTAAATATAAAAATTTTATATAGACTAAACTATTCTTTAATTAAATAAGTTAAGAATTAAGATTCATAAATAATAGATGGTATTTTATTCTTTTAAAAAATATTTATGCATAAAATTGCTCTATATAGCATTTAATGTGATATATTTTATTACCAAAATTATATTAATTAACTAAAATCAAACTAAGTAAAAGAAACCATGATCAATTATCAAAAGAAGAGAAAAGAAAACATGATCAAATAAATAAAATTAAGTAGTCTAAATTAAGCTACATGCTAAAAAAGCTGAGAAAAAATATTCAACCATAAGTTTTAATAATTTTTCCAAATTTAATAAAATAATAAAAACTTCTAAGAACTTATGTATACTACAATTAATATCTAAAACAACTCATGGTCAAGATAAAAAAAAAGGTACTTTAAATAGATTGAATTAAGTCCCAAATTAAAAAAAAAAAAGGACAAAAAATAATCATACAAAGACAAGACAAAAAATTGAGTAATAGCCTTAGATGAAATGTTGGAAGTTGCCACTGATACAAGTTTTCCTTACTATTAATTGTGCTCAAGAATAAAGATTGTATGGTGTTTTATGTATTATAGACAATGTTCTTTTTAAAAATAAAAATAAAGTGTTTATCTTTATTACAGTAAACAATTAATTTATGGAAAAAAGATTATTGTGTGAAAGATCATTTTGCTTTCAAAAAGTCATGGCAAAATAATTCATATAATTCCAACAACACAAGTGATTGTGAAAAAAATAAGTAAAAAGATATTTATCAGCCGTATTTGATTCAAGTAATAAATTTACTTCATTACATCAAAAGCTATTGAGTAACTTTAGGCATGATTGTTTTTTAGAAAAAAATGATAAATATTAATTATTAGTATTGATTTTGTTATGTATATTTTCTGGTACCACGTGAAATGGGCTGGCAAAAGTCAGGCAAACAAGTTCAAGGGGGAGAGGCCAGACCCATCCATGACTCAACATTGAGGTCGCTCAGCAAAGGCATCAGATGGCCAGCCGCAAGCTTAAAGCGTAGGACGAGGTCAAAGTAGTGACCCTCAACTCGCTAGAAACAAGCTCTGGCTCATTAAACAAAGCATGTCCTCAACCGTTTTCCAGAAAAATACTTGGTTAAACCTGGGAATAGGATCAACTCACATAGCCGGCAGGCCGCCTTGTGCGAGCTTAGACCATCAAGCTCACTACCATGGACATTGGGTACAAAATGCCTAAGTCTAATTAGCAATCAGAGGCACATTCTCCTAACTGATAAGTCAGTACCCTAAAACTTATACATCAGCCTCTAATAGTTTGATAATGAATTACCTAATATGGCAGGCAAGATAGATTTACAATTTGTCAAATTACACTTGTAACCCTCTCTGTCTCTATAAATAGGGGGAAAGATCATTGTATAGAGATAGTGAAAATACATATTGAAACTCTATCAAAATAGCAAAAGAATATTTGTATTGTGGTTCTACTAGCCAAAACAGTGAAACCACCACACAAAGTTAATAAAAACCACTGTGAATGTAGGGGTCACACTGACTTTGGTCGAACCACATTAGAAAACTCTCTTTACCTTTGCCGCTTTTCCTCTCCTTCTCCTCATCTCACATTCATCCAACCAAGCTACAGTTTAGGGGTTCCAAGAACTATTTCGGTTAATTGAGATTTGGGCTTACCAAATTTCATCGTCAATATTTTGGTGCTAGAAGGAGGGCCTCAACTGCATCTCTTTTTGGTTTACTGTTTAGCTGCAATGGCAAGAGAGAGAACCACCAGAAGCACAGGCACTGCCACCTGCCAACTTGAGGATCATGCAGAGCAACAAAAGTTACCATTGGGGGGCTTTACCTTCCCTGCTATGGGTGTTTTCGCTACCCCCATAATAGATGCTGCCGCTGGTTTGGTACCATTAACCCCTCACTAACTCGTTGCTCTTGAAACTAACAGAGTTCAAGCATGGAACCAGCATTAGGAGGTGCTTGAAAACACAAAGAAGGAGTTGGCCAACATAGTTGTGGCATTGGCTTGTGCACAAATCCAAGCTGTACAAAGATAAATTAAGGCTGCAGTGTCTGGAAGAGGGCCCCATTGCCAGGATCACAGTTGGAGAAGCCTTTTAGAGGGGAGCATCCATGAGCTGGGTCTATTCATTCGCATAATTCCTGGTCAAGGTCAGAGGTCTATTGAGCTCACAAGGGTGATGATGGAGACAAGTAATAACATGTGTACTTACGTTGAGAAGGAAGCTCAAACAAGATCAAACGTAGAGCCTCAAATTGCTACTCCCATGATCAGGGAGGTGATCGAAGTTAATAGACTACTAATTGTCGGTTTGAGACCCAAGACCCTATGATCGAAGAGTTGCTTCAGAGGGTGTACCAGCTCAAAAAGTGACTTGTAGCTCAGGACCAACAAGACCGTTACGAGGAAACAGCCCCATTCACTAAGGAAATCCAAACAGAGCCTCTTCTTCATAGATTTAAGATCCTTAACATCCCATAATACAACAGGAATAGCAACCTGTATGACCACCTGAACACGTTCAATGTCCAAATGGATCTTCAGACAACTAGCCTACTGGTCAAGTGTCGTGTCTTCCTAGCCACCCTCGGGGAAATACCATAGGTATAGTCAGGAACCTTCTAGCTCGCAGCATTCATAGCTGGGAAGAATGCCAAACGAGATTCCTCAGTCAGTACAAGGTAATGAAAAGGCAGCTCACATTGACCTATCATCTCATAATAGTCTTCTAATGGAAAGATGAGTTGCTACAAGACTACATCACTAGGTTCAGGCGCGAAGTCAATAATGTAGAGAATCCTTTAGATGAAAGTGTCCTCATTGTGATCTCAGTTGGACTTCACAAAGATGGGGAATTGAACGAGGAGATATACAAATCTCTAGTAAGTGACCTAGGCGAGTTCTATGAACGAGCTACCAAGTAGATCAGGTAGGAAGAAATTTTTGGCACAAGAAAGTCCAAGCGAAAGGATGAAGTAAATGACCCCATCTAAAATAAAAGATGCATCAGGAATGAGAAAGGTGGTTTCGAAAACCAGCTTGCAAAAAAGGTAAGGAATAAGCAACCTCAATATCAAAGTTGCTCTGACAGCTATAGCACCCTATCAGATACCCAGGAACCCATATTTGCAACTAAAAAGGATAGAGAGAATTTCGAAAAGCTTGGCCTCATAACAACTCCCAATAGATTCAAAATATGAGCAAGTTCTATGCTTATCATGAAGAAGCTAGGCATAATACCTTGGAATGCTAAGCACTCAAAGATGTAATTGAGGATTTGATCAAGAGAGGTCGCCTGAGAGATTATTTGGTGCAATATCCTGGACAACAATCTTGGTAGCCCTGGCGGCCACAACAATAGTAGCCCCAGCACCTCAAATCTTCTCTTTTAATAAGTGTTATTTAGATGTAAATAAAGCATCCTAAATTAGTCTTGGAATTCTAATGTTATATAATTTTTAGATAAATTTTCAAGAAAGCCTGAGCTCAGATTTAAATTTGGTAATCTTACACTATATATTATTCTTTTTGAAGCTGACAAGGCAAGAGGTAGGATTTTTTGCTTAATATGAATGGGGCTAAGACTCCCTCAGTGTCATAGTGCCATACTCTTACTTGTTCTTCTGAAAATGGAAGCGATCTCGCTCTTTTTTTTTTTTTATCTAGAAGCAAGTTATTCTTAAAGCTAAAGAAATAGTCCACCAGGCAACAAGATCGTAGTGGCACAACTCTCTTGGCATAAGACCGCCACCTTACGTATGTATACGACTAACTTTTAGGCACCGTATGTATGCAACTTATTACCAACCGTTCGAGCTGAGGCCCTCCAAGCTCATTTTGGTACAAACTTATTGCCAACCATTCTAGCTGAGGCCTCCTGGAGCTCATTCTAGTACAAACTTATTACCAACCATTCGAGTTGAGGCCCCCAAAACTTATTCCGATATAAACTTATTGCCAGCTGAAGTATAGCTCTTATATAATCAATTTATTAAGGCATAACCCTCCAAATGAAGCTGGCCCGACATATATACATTGCCTTGCTCAATAAATATACATTGCTATAGTTAACCAGTAAATATACATTATCTTGCTCGGCAAATATACATTATCATGAAGACCTAGCAAATATACATTGTCTCTTTTGAGCAAATATCTATTGTTGTGGATTACAAGCTAAAAGAGCACGCATGTGACCTATTGCTCGTAGCTCTCATGTGACCTATTGCTTACAGCTCTCATGCGACCTATTGCTAGTAGCACTCATGCGACCTGTTCGACGTGCCAGGTGAGGGGCACCTAATCGCCACTAAACACTTAAACTTTTGCTAGCTAAAGCACAATCTGAGCATTGAACTTATGTTAATCAAGGCATAGTTCTTATATGACTTGTTATGTTTTCATATGATTTTTTGGCCATTTGGCATGACATGTATCGTTTGTAGTCATAATTAGCTAGTTACAGCCAATTTATATAAACTCATACAATCTACTCAGTATTTTGTTTCATTATCCATCATATCTCACTTACCAAGCTCGATTGGCTTATCAGGCGCTCTTTTTTACTAGACAATTATTAAGTTGCGATTTGTAGGAATTTATCCATAACATCCTATGAGTTTTTTTTCTATAGAACATCCAATGTGATGCACTTGGAAAGGCAAGGAAAAATGGAAAGGTTCATTCAATACCTCCCTCAGTGAGGTAAATTCAAACAAAGCCCAGGATTAAATGCAAAGTTCAAAAATAAAATACAAAATTACAAGATCAAATCCTAAAAAGTTTGGTCTTTTGAAGCTAAGCCCTTATGGGAGGAAGGATCAACATATGAGGTAAGCAGGTCATCCTTCGTTTGATTATCAAAGGCTACCACGACCTGTAGATTGTTTCCTCTTTGAATTGCATCTTCGATAGGAAAAGCTTCACTTGTAAACTTCGTATCTTTACTAGAAGGGTGGCTTTTGTAGCTCTCATTAGCTTTCCTTTTGAAGCCCTTTGTCTTCTTAAGAGCATCCTTCTCGAAAAAGGAAAAGCCCATATTCAGGTGTCGCTCCCACAAGGTGAATAATAAAGAGGAGGAGGTTTCAAATTCCATCTTCTCTACTGCCTTCACAACCAGCTTAGTAGTCTCATCCTTAACCTGAGTAACCTTCTCCTATTTCAAATTGATTTCCTTCCTAACCGCTTCAAGTTCATTCTCGACAGCCTCAACTCATTAAGCTGTAACTTCTGCTCACCACATAACTGCCTCAGAACCCTGAAGTGTCATATCCAAGTCACATTTTGCTCTTGATAACTCCTTAACCACTTTGTCGAGATTGATTGTGATGCCTCAAGACTTTCCACTTCGCAAGATTGGGCTTCCTTGACTTCTTTCTAAGCGACCTTGGTAATCATTGCCCTATTCTCCAGCTTTAGCACCTTAGTAGTCATAACAACTAGGTCACCCTCGACTTTGGCATTTCTTTCCTACTAAGCCTGGAGCATTTCCCCCATCTTTATTATTTCTAGCATACCATGGAAAGTAAAATGGATGAAGTCAAATTACAAAGGAGCAAAAGAATCAAGGTAAAAGGGCATTACTTACCAACAGGCCATGACGAGCGGCGTAGAACATCAGCTTTTCACTTGAGACTTCCTCTGCTTCCCACAATTAAGGACTAGTGTGGGGTCCCAAGATTGCCCCTACATTCCTCTGGAGGAAGTCAAAATACTCTTATATGTTTAGGCCAAGACTCGGTGGATGCTCTTCAGCTATGACTTTGTGAGCCACCCATTTGGAAGTGGTGACAACCCTCTTTTTCTTATTCACTTTTTGTTTCTTGGCTGGGGGCTCGGATGGGGTTATGACCTCGACCGCCTTGGTCACCTTAGGAAGTGAAATGGAGGCTAACTCCTGTGAAGGCATCTCAATCAAGGCAGAAGGAGATTGATTTGTAGTAACGAGAACTACAATAACATCAAGACCTGATGAAGTCATAACAACTTTAGGGTCTTCGGGCTCATCTAGAGGTGGCTTCCAGAGAATGAGCTTCACCATACTTTCATAGTCTTTAAAATATACTGGACTAACCTCCCTAACTCGGTAAGCCCCAATCTCCTTTGTGAGCTTGATGTTCAACACAGGAGCGAGCTTATAGGGATGAAGAAGATCATCATCGAATCTCAGATCATTTTTTAGATCATTTATAGTAGCAAATTGGTCAAGTACTTCAACCTCTTTGACCTCTAACTTTGGCTTCTCCTTGCCAGCCTTAACTGTAAAAATAAGACAAAACGTTAGAAATGACAACATGAATTCATGATAACTTGCTTGACCTCAGCTCACTTACTAGGCATTAAAATAAAACTAAAGTTGCGAAGAGAATGCAAAGACAGACATGAAACATAAAACCAATGAGTTTTATAATTCCCTACATTTCATTTACCTTTAGCATCCCCCTATGGCAGAGCCCTCTTGAAATCAGTATATCTAGCCGAGAGGTAATAAATCCTATCCGGATAGCTCGTACTCCTAATACTATAGAGGTGGCACAAAACTCTTGTAGATGGTGAGGGAGGATTATTTCTCAAGTACATAGGTGTAAGAGAAATGAGCTGAGAATAAAAGTTCAGAGTCAATTGGAATGGGTAAAGCTTCAATATATTTAACAAATTAATGATATATGAATGAACAGGGAACCTAAGCCCAGCAGCAAGATGCTGGGTACTAACGGCAATAAATCCTTGATGAGGATGGGTTGTATAGTCACTAGGAGTAGGTGCCATGAGATGGTAACCTTTAGGGAAACAGTAATTTTTAACTATGTTTCAAAGTACATCCAGTTTGATAGTCAAAGGGTAATGATTAAAGAACGAGCAATCTAAAGAGCTCTTAGTGACTTACTGCCTCTCACTACGGTCAGGTCAAGGAACGGATTATTTAGTGATCTCACCACTCCTAGAGGCCGTTTCAATCGAGATGTATGCTAGCTCCTTGTTTCAAGCTGGGGAGTTATGCTCGTCATCATTTCTGATTTGGTGACTTCAACGTTTATGAACTACGACGATCTACATCGAAAGGTAAATAATCAGGTCATTTCAAGAAGACCATATCATAAAAGCTAAAGCTTCTCTTTACTAGACAAAAATTTCCTATGCAATAGATCATACATACCTTAAGCCATCATATCAAAGACCCAGGCTATTGAAAACTTGGGGGGATAACCAATGAAGCCTATTAGACTACTAAACCCTGAGAAGATTGAAAGCTAAATCTAGTGATCTACAGCCTAAAAACCAGTGGACAATTTTTAGTAGCAAAAAAAACACTTGCCATCGAACCAGACAGTGCGATACCAGAAACTCATAAAACAAGGCATTCTAAAAGTAAAAGTCCTCAAAGGGCTTACCATATCAAAAGAATGAGTTAGATTCTAGAATGGATGAGGGCGAAAAGGATTTTGGATGAAATGATTAATCCACAACAATAATAATGGTAGGACCAATGGAGCAGGAAAGAAAGACTAGAGACAACTGCTCAAGAACTCGTGAGGCAAAAAGTTAGTTTTCAAAAATAAGAGGGAAAAGATAGGTTTCTCATCTAATATAGCCCTGATGGCCTGGCCATTTGATTTAGAGACTAATCAATTACCCATAATTTGACAGTCTAGAAAATAACCAGGCTCAGCCATCACCATACTTGCACCTATGGGAAAATGCACACAATTAATATGGTAATGATGGTATGGGCAAGTGAAACAATGAATTGAAAACTTGAATAACAGTGTAGCTCATCGCAATCTCTGTGTTTTGCTAGCAAATTCAGCTCCCAGTCCATAAAATAAATTGAGAGGTAGGGGGCTAATGTTATGTGTATTTTCTGGTACTATATGAAATGGGCTGGCAAAAGCCTAACAAACAATTTAAGGGGGAGAGCCTAACCCATCCATGACCCAGCATCAAGGTCACTTAGCAAAGGCATCAGATGGCCAATCGCTAGCTTAGAGCGTAGGACAAGGTCAAAGTAGTAACCCCTAGCTTGCTAGATGAAGCATGTCCTTAACCGTCTTCTAGAAAGATACTTTAGCTAGACCAGGAATAGGACCAACTCGCATAGCCGGTAGGCCATCCTGTGTGAGCTCAGACCATCAAGATCACTACCACAGACATTGTGTATAGAATGCCTAAGTCTAATCAACAGTCAGAGGCACGTTCTCCTAACTAATAAGTCAGTCCCCTGAAACTTACACATCAGCTTTTAACAATCTGACAGTGAATTGCCTAATACGGCAGACAAGATAGATTTACAATTTGTTAAATTACACTTGTAACCCTCCTTATTTCTATAAATAGGGGGAATGATCAATGTATAGAGATAGTGAAAATACATATTAGAACTCTACCTAAATAGTAAAAGAATATTTGTATTGTGGTTCTACTGGCCAGAACAGTGAAACCACCACACAAAGTTAATAAAAATCACTGTGGATGTAGGGGTCACACTGACTTTAGTCAAACCATGTTAAAAAAACCCTCTTTGTCTTTGCTGTTCTTCCTTTCCTTCTCCTCATCTTACATTCATCCAACCAAGCTGCAGTTTAAGGGTTTCAAGAACTATTTTGGTTAACTGAGATTTGGGCTTACCAAATTTCACAGTCAACAGATTTTTACCTTATTTAATTAAAAGGATAATTTACTCTATATAAAAATTTTGTATTAATTAAGATGTGACATTAGGAATAGTAGTTTTGGCAATAGCCTCACCTTTTATATAATTCATATCTGGTTGTTGAAAACTATTTGAGCATAATTTTAGATGAAATTATCGATAATACAATTTTTATTTATTGTAAATTGTGTTTAAGAATAAAAAATTGTATGGTGCATTATGTGTTGTAGATAATGTTCCTTTTAAAAATCAAAATTAAGAATTTGTCTTGATTAGAGAAAATAATAAGTTTAAGGAAGAAAGATTCTTGCATGAAAGACCATTTTGGTTTTAAAAAAATCATGGGAAAATAGTACATGCAATCCCAACGATAAAATTGATTGCGAAAAAAAGAAAATAAAAAGATATTTATAAGTCATATTTAATTTAAATAATAAATTAAGTTAATGCAAATTTAGGCATGTTTTTGTAAATGACAATTATTAATTATTAGTATTGATTTTAGCCTTATTCAATTAAAGTGTAATTTAGTTCTATATAAAAATCTTATATTAAATAAGATGTGGCATTAATAAAAGTATATGTAAATATAGCCCTGCCTTTTTATAAAATATATCCTATTGTTGAAAAATGGTTAAGCCTAATCTTGGATAAACTTTGCAATGATACAAATTTTACTTATTGTGAGTTATGTTTAACAATAAAGAAATTTATGATGTTTTTTATGTTATAGATAATGTTTCTTTTAAAACTCAAAAATGAAGACCTTAAGAGTTTGTATTAATTGTAGTAAACAATCAATTTGAAAAGAAAGATTCTTGTGTAAAAAGCTATTTTGTTTTGAAAAAATCATTGTAAAATAGTTCATGCAATCCTAACAAAATAAGAGTGATTGTTAATAAGTTAATAAATTAAGTTCATCACATTAAAAGTCATAGAGGAATTTTAAGTATATTTGTTTTTTTTTTTAAAATGAAATGATAACTTTTAATTATTAATATTGATTTTTATCTTATTTAATTAAAGGATGGTTTAGTTTATAGAAAAATTTTATATTGAATAAGATATTGCGTTAGTAAAAGTAGTCATGAAAATAACCTCACCTTATTTACCGTTATACATACTGCTTACATAATATGTATATATAAACTCCAAATCTGTCATTTCTTAGTAAAATAGTACTATAATTTTTCTTAGAAAGAGTAATATTATTTTTTTGTTTGAAAATTTTAAAGCAATCATGTATAATCTTTTAAAAAAATTCATTAATTAAACTCACGAGACGGCTCTTGAGTTCGTGAGCTCAAAAGCTTAAGCTAAAAAAATTTAGCTTATTTATAAATGAGTTAAATTGTGAATTGAGTTAATATTGAATGAGCTAAGCATGAGCTGGTCGTAATTTAGCTTAATTTGACTTTTCGTCAATCCTAGTTGTACAATATGAATTGAATGTAAAGGATATTGATACAAATTAAAAATTCAAAAAGATGATCCACATATTTTTCAGGTTTAAGGAATTATTTTCTCACATCCTATAATTTATGGAGGTAATTTACATTTTTTGGCCAATTATTTTTTACAATGATAATGTAATTGTGATTCTCATTTCATTATTTTTTGTTAACTCGATATATTTATCTTCTTGAACTACTTACATCTTAATTTATATAAAAAAAACACATTATTTCCAAGACAAACATTGCCCCATCAGGCATTCAAACGAGATTAATTTTCATGATTTTTAAGAGGTTTAATTAAAATTTCATTCAACTCCTTGTTTTTCTCAAGAAAATATGAAGCATTGCTTAAATTTTTTTTTTATCTATGAAACACTAAAATCAAGAAATTTCCATGAATGAAGGGAAATATAATTAAATTAATAAATCATAGTTGCAATGTAAATTAATTATAGCCAACATTTTTAGTAGTACAGGAACATTCTTTTTTTTTTTTAGTGTCTTGTATAATTGTGTTCAAATTTATGACACTAAGCTTGTTTTAAATTTCTTATTACCCTCCCCTTAAAATAAATAAATAAATAACTGGCCATAAAAATTTATTTATAGTTGCTGACTTGTTCATCAACTTTAAATAGAAAGATCAAATTTATTCGATTGGCCATATTATTGTACTATATTGCATCCCTCCATCAAAACACTTCTCATAATTGCTGAGGCACTGCACACTGACATTCCGCCATCTTCTTGCCTTTGCCATTTTGTAATGGTTGTAGAAGATTTGCAGCTGCTTCTATTAGGACAACCATATGATAAAGGACCTCTCTAACGGCTAGCCATCCCCTAATATGTAATTTTAATATCTTTTATAATGCTTTGTTAAAATTGGAGAGGGCTGGAAGCCCAAATCTAATGAGCTAATCCAACAAAAGTCCTATATATATGGACAACATCATTCACTTTTCTTAAAAAGAAAAGAAGATGTGATTTTCGAAAAGAGATAAATATAAAAAAAATTTAGTATTGAATTTGTGGGTTTCAAAATAAAAATTATGTTTTTATGTCTCTAAAAATGATAGAACAAAAAGAGAAGAAAAATGAGAGGATTCAGATTATATGTGTGTGTGTGTGTATAGTAGAAGATAAGAAATGTGAATTTAACAAAGATATAGACAAATAAATTATTTTTTGTATTGAAATCATTGCATAACATATGATGTGTTTACATAGGCATGCTACAAGAGATTATTTTTAATCCTATTATTGATTAATTATTTGATATTTTAAATAATTAATTGAGATAAATAAAGAAATTTATTATAACTAGATTTATAATGGTGGTTAATTAATATTTGATGAACACATTATCTAGAAATTAATTTTATAGATTATTATTCCTTAAATTAGGTACTCCAAATTAATTAAGATAAGATATCCAAACTATGCTTAAGTAGAGCAAAATATTCAAAAAAAAGTTAGAGAAATTTCTGCTCCCTTTTACCATAATGAAAAACATGAGCTTTTGTCACGACCCAAAACCCCTGATCATGACTGGTGTGAATGTCACTCCCTCACTAGATATTTACTAGCATTTTACCATCAATACCTATTACCATTATCTTAGTTTTTTCCTTTTTTTTTAGAATTATCTCATCATAATATAAAGAAAAGGCAACCAAATCATAGTAAATTTAACACATGAGGATACTCATGAAGAAATATGCACATATATCATTTAATTTACACTAGTACTACCTAATAGGCTACATACCACTATTGCCCAATTGCACATAAGTTTACAACGGTTACAACAAAATAACTACTATCAACCTTATATCCTAGGGCCTACTTCCACTTTCAAACCTACCAAATGCTCTTTTCAAAAACAGGACATTCAAAAGAAATCAAGCTAACCTTTGTCTTACCATATTACTAAAACATAGGTTACTATAACTAAGCCCTGTAACTCTTTTCTGTTTACATGTTTTCAAGAAAAAGATAGCAAAATAGTTTTCATCTTGATGGTTGACCATCAAGGGTTAAGTCATCCAATGGCCATCATCAATAGTACATTTGGTGGTTCCATTGGAATTATCTTAACATCTTGCAAAACTTCACATCTTGACAGATTCAAGATGACGATGTAAAAGATGTTTATTTGGTAGCTTCCTAGAGGACTTAAGACCATAGTGGTGTATGTATCAACTATTATTTCCATTAGACAATTGTCTATCTTACTTTTTTGGAATGGGATTTGCAATATCTTGAAAATCTAAAGAAAAAAATAGTCCACAGAAAAATGAGTTTGGGCTTCAGTGAATAAAATGTACCAGACTTATAAACTCACCAAACAATAACTGCATGTACAAATACAAGCATTCGTACCTCATTTATTTGGCTATTTCTTATATAAACCTTTATAAGTAATAATCAATCATTAGAGATCCATATATGAAGAAATTCACATAATGTTACCTTTGAATATTATGCAGAATTAGGCTCTTATAGCCATCAGCCATCATTTTGGCTCACTATAAATTCCGTTCACATAATAATACATTGCAACATTTCATATGGTAACAAATAGTTCAAATATTTTATAACAGGAAATGTAAATATCCTTATTACTTCGATCCAACCTTATCCTATTGATTAGTTAGAATGCGTAGATCTAAGATCTGGTTCATTATTCCCCATCACACCTTCTTATTATCACATGATCACATTTCATTGCCATTCATGGTGTCACACACCATTTCATATCACACAAATGCTATCACACTTTACATGACAAAATGATTTATAATAAATGTACTATAACATTCTCATTCACATTCATAGGCATATCATACATTATCGTTTATCAGTTATTCTTATAAGATTTCTTTATTGAGACATGGGTTCAATTAAATCTTAACTAAGTAAAATCCAATATAAATTCAAGAGGTGTGAAATCAAGCCAAGAAAAATAGAAATTTCTAGAATTGTGATCAGGATTGTGATCAGAATTGTTGAAGAAATTCGAGTAGAATCACAATTAGGATCGATGAATTCAAATGAGGAAGACTCGATTCAACTTGAAGGAATTTAGTTAAATATGAAAGTTTGCTCACCAACATGTACAAATGTTTGAAAATTCCAATTTCAAACGCAATCAAAATCGTAAGTAGAATAATAAAATAGAGTAAGGAAAGTTGATTCGAATCACCCTAGATCTAGTTCAAATCCCAATTTGAATAGCAAGAACAAAACTTCTTGGTTTCTGCAAATATGATAATGGGTTTAGTTTAAAAATTTATAATTCGAATCGTACAAGTAGAAATTGTAGGCAATAGCAAAAAAATAGGGGAAGATAATTTCTAATTCAATCATACATTACTGGGTCTTATCTCAACATGTTTTAATAGCTCAAGCATACACAAAACCATACTATTTTAATCACGAACTAATCAATTTATTAATCAATCCTTTCAATCATATATTATGTCTCACAATCACAAAACCCCTTTTCATCAACTATCATCATTTATTCAACAGATCATAAGCAAAAAATATATATTAATTCACAAGAATGGTAACAAATATTCACCTTGATAAATGGAAACACAAAAGTGCAGCTAAAATCACCATGTCTACCTATACTCTTCAAGAACACAAAAGAAGAGCCTATTAGCTTTCAAACTTTTCCAAGGATTTCTCTCTTCAACTAAGTTTATATATTTAGATTATGATTCAATTTAATAGAAACCACTTATATCTAACAGATTCAAGCTCTAAAATGCCAAAAAAACTAAGTTAATTTCTAGGTTGAATAATGACATGAATAGTAGTAGAAACTTTCAAAAATTCATATCTAGAGTTTTACCTAATGAATCAACATGATTTTGATATCAAAATGAAGAGGAAGAAGAGAAGATTCAATAGTAAAAAACTAAGAAAATAATAAGAACAATTAATGAGCTTATTTGTAGAGAGAGGGAGAATATGAAAGCTTGAAGGAGAAGATGATTTGCATGACTTCAATAGTCTGAAGCCAATAAAAAGAAGAGAAGGGGCTGGCTAATAGGAAGGCAACATGGGAAAAATAGATCAACTTCTCACTAATTACAAGTTGACCATTTTCCCTTTTAAGTAATTTTTCTATGTTAAACTCAAATTTAACATACTTGCCAATCTCCAATGATCACAAAATTTTAATACAGATTAGTTAAATTAAATACCTTCATAACGGCTCTAATTTTTGTACTCATTTGATATGCATAACCCTAGCTTCAATATTTGCAAATTTTTATGGAAATCAATTCCCAAAAATATAAATTTTATCCTTTGAACATTTATAACAATAACTTGATTTCTGAAATATTTCTAAAATTTTATATAGTCTATTTCTACTATATCTAGGTCTCTGTAACTTTAGATCATCAATTTCAAATTCTTCAAGATTTTTATTTTCTTTATTTTATTGCCAAAATTGATTTTTGAAAATTTGGGGTATTATAATTCTCACTCCTTAAAAAGAATTTGTTCTTGAGTTTGAAAGAACGTTGATAAGTAAATTAGAACAACTAATGATTCTTATATTTGCTCCTTACCAAATAATTGTGGATATTGCCTCTACATGAAGTTTCTGATTCCTATGTGACTTCTCGTTCATCATATTGTCCCCATAATACTTTGATCGTAGGAACATCTTTTGACCTTAATTTTCAAATTTGTTGATCGAGGATAACTTTCGGTTGTTTTGTATACATCCGTTTGGTATCCAACTGAATTGATTCTTCCTTAACAACATGAGAATCATCTGGGATATATGTTTTCAGAATAGAGGCATGAAACACTGGGTGAATTCCCTGCATCTCACTTAACAACTACAATTTATATGCCATAACTCCCACACGCTCAATAATTTTGAATGATCCCATATACTGCGGTGCTAACTTTGCCTTTTTGCCAAATCATATAATTTCTTTCATAGGGGATACGTTGAGAAACACTAGGTTATCAATTTTGAATTCAAGGTCTCTTATCCTATTATTCATATATGATTTTTGTCTCTCTTGAGCTGCTTTCATTCGATCACGAGTCAACTGTATCTTTTCAATTGCATTTATTACAAGATCCAGCCCTAGTAATTTTGCATTTCTGAGCTTAAACCAACCTCTTAGAAATCAACATCTCTGTCCATATAATGCCTCAAATGGTGCCATTTGAATACTTGATTGGTAACTGTTGTTATAAGCAAATTTAATAAGTGGCAAGTACCTTTCCTAGTTTCTTTCAAATTCCATTACACATACTCAAAGCATATCTTCTAGAATTTGGATTGTTCACTCTAATTAACCATTGGTTTGGGGATGGAAAACAATACTGAACTGTAGTTAAGTACCCAACACTAGTTGAAATGATTATCAGAAGTGAGAAATAAACTGGGTACTACAATCTGAAATAATTGTCAACAGCACACCATGTAAAGGTATTATTCGATTAAGGTATATTTGAGCATATTGGGTAGCCAAATAAGTCATCTTAACTGGTAAGAAATGAGCTGATTTAATCAAGCAATCAATAATGACCCAAATTAAATAATAACCCTAAGGTAATTTTGGTAATCCAACTAAGAAATCCATCATAATACTTTTCCATTTCTATTTTGGTATCTTAATGGATTAGTGCAGTCCTGCCTGTTGATAATGTTTAGCCTTCACTTGCTAACACATAAGACATTTCACCACGTGTTCCAACACATCACGTTTCATGCCTTCCCACCAGAATACGTCTTTCAAATCATGGTACATTTTACTCACACTAGTGTCCATCATGTATGACAAATTATGAGCTTGATACAATAAATCTCCATGGATACTTGAAGGAACCCCCAATCATCCTTCTTCCTTTAACACTCTTATCTTGTTAATTGCAATGTTTATGTTTAGTTCCTTTTTCCTTCTTTGTTTAAGAATTAAGTATTGTGGATCCTGTTCTTTAGTTTCTTTAATTCGATCTACCATAATTGACTATACTGTCATATACATTAGAATAGAGGTGGGGTCTCGAATTTTGAATTGCACTCCAAGTTTTTCAAATTCCGAGTAGGAATACATCAACTTTTCCTCTTTGGAAAGAAAATAAGCTAAACTACTTACTGAATTGTGACTTAATGCATCTGCCAACACATTTGTCTTGCCAAGGTCATACAATATCGAATAGTCATAATCTTTTATTAACTCCATCCATCATCGTTGTCGAAGATTAAGATCCTTCTGCTCAAAAATGTATTTTAGGCTTTTGTGATCCATATAAATCTCACATGTTTCTTCATACAAGTAGTGTCTTAATATTTTCAGAGCAAAGATAACTATTGCCATTTTCAGATCATGAGTAGGGTAATTCTATTTATGCTTCTTCAATTGCCTTGATACATATGCAATTATTCTTCCATTCTACATCAATACATACCCTAATCCTATTTGGGAAGCATAACAATACATGGCGTAGCTGTCTGATCTAAAGGGCAATGCTAAATCTAGAGCTGTTATTAGACTTTTCTTTAATTTTTGAAAACTTTCTTTGCATGGAAGAGTCCATTCAAACTTCACTCCTTCTTGAGTTAGTTTGGTTAATGGCGTAGAGATATTTCAAAAATCTTTGACAAATTTCTAGTAATATCTCATTAAACAAAGGAAACTACAAACTTTAATGACCATCATGGGTTTAGGCCAACTCTTTATAGCTTCCATTTTCTGAGGGTTAACTTATATTACCTCCTAAACACATGTCCAAGAAACTTAACAGTAGTTGTCCAAAATTTGCATTTAGAGAATTTCGCATAGAGCTTATGCTTTCATAGAGTTTGCAACACTATTTGTAGATGTTGATTATGCTCTTCCTCACTTTTAAAATAGACTATGATATCATCAATAAACATAATCACAAACTTATCTAAGAATGGTTTAAAAACCCAATTCATTAAATCTATAAAAGCAGCTGGGCATTCATTATGCCAAATGACCTTAGGAGAAATTCATAATGCCTGTATCATGTAAGGAAAGTAGTTTTAGGTACATCTTCTTTACAAATCTTCAATTGATGATATCTTGATCTTAAATCAATTTTTAAGAAATACTTTGCTCCTTGTAAATGGTCAAACAGATCATCAATATCAGGAAATGGATATTTATTCTTAACCATTACCTTATTTAGTTGGCGGTAATCAATACATAGTCATAGTGATCCATCTTTCTTCTTCATAAAAAGTATGAGTTCTCCCAAGGCGACACACTTAGGCAAATGAACCTCTGTTAAGTAACTTCTGTAATTGAATTTTCAATTCCTTTCAATCCCATTACTGCCATTTGATAAGGTAGAATAGAGATAAGGTCAGTGCCAGGTATCAAATTAATAGTGAATTCAATTTCCCAGTTTGGGGGTAATTCAAGTAACTCATCAAGAAACACATTGAGGAATTCCTTGTATTACCAAATTTTCATTTAGATTTGGAACAACCTGATTTAGGTATTGTACCATAATTAAATATGTTATGTACCTATTATTTAATATTTTCTAAGCTCGGATGCTTGAAATTAACTTGATTATCTCAACTATCATTTCCCTTTGAAAAATTACAGGGGAGGATTCATCTACATGAAATGTAACCTTCTTATCAAAGTAATTCATGCACGTATGGTGCTGAGAAAGCCAATCCATCATATTATCATTGCACACTTTTTAACTAAACCATTAGTTATAAAAGTCTTGCCAATAGGAGTCATCACTACCAACGATGTCTCCATCAGTTCACCCATTTCATTTAATAAAGCAACAAATTTCTTTGCAAAAAAAGAATGAGTGGCACCAAGGTCAAATAATACTCCAGCTTGTAAATCATGTATTTTTAAAATACCAAAGATTACCATATTAGATGCTTAAATTTCTTGTTTGGTAAGGTTATAAACTTGTGTCGTGGCTTCATTAGGATTTCTTCCATGATTGCTTCTTCCATCATTTCATATAGATGTTATGGGTGCTTTTACTGAGGCCACAGATGGTGCTACTGATTAATTCTGAGATCTTGCTTAATAATGTATATTGTACCTCGAGGTGCCTACATTCATAGGACATTCCTTTGCCCTATGTCTAGGTTGACCACATTAGAAACATCTAGTCAAATCTTTTCTATAAGGTCCAGAGTGACTTGTATTACACACTTCACATGGTTGTACATTAACATTAAAATTTCCCTAACTTTGGGTACACTCCTTCCATGGAATGGAACAAAATCAATCGAAACAGATTAACCTCCCATGTTTCTTCTTGTACTTAGATTTTGTGATCGAGACAATATAGAAAAATATCCTCTCCACTAGCTTAGTGGTGTTCCATGATCTGGAGTTAGTCTTTAACTCTAAGCTTTATTAGTGCCCTCAAACATTTCCCTCTCCTGAGCTTCTTGGACCTCAACTCCACCTGTAAAGCCTGATTCATGGCTTGCTAATATATTGCATTTGAATCGATTTTAACACAATCAAAATGATAATCACAAGCCCTTATACAAACCTTTATACTTTCATGGCTTCATTAGGAATCGGATGAGCAACATATCGGGAAAGTTGAGTGAATTGATCATCATATTCACTTATAGATATATTCTCTTGCTTCAAATTTTCAAATCTCTAGGCATTCATTTGTTGAACACTAGGAGGAAGGAATTTATCAATAAAACTTCTTAGAACATTACCCAAGTTAATAGTTTTGCATTAGTAACTTGCCTTTCAATAGTTCCAATATACCAATAATGTGTTAGATCATCCAACTGATATCTTACCAATTCTATCAATAAGGTTTAGGACATTGCAGCATCTTACCTTAGCTTTCAATTTTTGATCCAAAAATTGGTACAAAGTCTACGAAAGAATCTATTCCTAAATATAGAGGTGGTTTCAGTTTCAAGAATTCATGAACAATTCTTAATCTATTCTCTTACTTGTTTCTAGTAGGAGAATTCAATCTCTTTCATTTCACTTATTCCATTTAGTCTCTCTATTCTGATCTTGGTTTTGATTTTACATTAATGCATGTATTAGGTGATCCATTACTTGCTGAACTAAGTTTTCTGCCCATTGAGGAACTTCTGGATTTTCACCAGTTTCACAGTGGGGACTGTTTCGTCCAATGGATGATCCTCCGTGATCAGACTCATGTTCTTGGTATTCTTGCTTTCTAGTTCTCACCATAATCTATGCCACAAAATTGGTTAGATTTTTAAGATACAAGACAATTTTCATTTGACTCTATTGAGACAGACACATATTTCACCAGGTTAATGGGAATGGTATCAACAATACATGCTCCTAGGTGCACACGTCCTATTGGTACTGTTCGTATTAACACTTGATGAAACCATCATCACTATGTGACTCTAAATGACTCTACATGCATGCCCATTCTACAGGTTTAACCTAAACTATTGCTCTAATACCAATAAATGTCATGACCCGAAACCCTTTGTCATGATCGACATGAATATCACTCCTTCACCAAATATTCACTTGCCTTTTACCAATAATACTTGTTACTATTATCTTAGATTTTTCTTAGAATTATCTCATCATAATACAAAGGCAACTAAATCATAGCAAACTTAACATACGAGGATACTTATGAAGAAATATGTACATATATCATTTAATTTACACTGGTACTATCCAACAGACCATATACTACTATTGCCCAATTGTACATAAGTCTACAACAATTACAACAAAATAGCTACTATCAACCTTACATCCTAAGGCCCACTTCCACTTTTAAAACTATCAAATGCTTTTTTCAAAAATAGGACATTCAAAAAAAGTTACACTAACCTACGTCTTACCATATTAAACATAGGTTACTATAACTAAGCTTTATAGTCCTTTTCTATTTACATGTTTTCAAAAAAAAAAAAAAAATAGCAAAATAGTTTTTGTCTTGATAGTTGACCTTCAAGGGTCGAACTATCCAAGGGCCACCATCAACAGTACATTTGGTGGTTCTAGTGGAATTATCTTAACATCATGCAGAACTTCACATCTTGATAGATTTAGGATGACATTGTAGTGGATGTTTATTTGATAGCTTCCTAGAGGACTCAAGATTATGGTGATGTATGTGTCAGCTATTATTTTCATTAAATTATTGTCCATCTTACTTTTCTGGAATGGGTTTTGTAATATCTTGAAAATATGAAAAAAAAAATAGTCTATAGAAGAATAAGTCTAGGGTTTAGTGAATAAAACATATTAGACTTATGAACTCACCAAACAATAACGACATGTACAAATACAAGCATTCATACCTCATAGAAACCTTCATAAGTAATTATCAATCATTAGATATTCATATATGAGAAAATTCACATTATGTTACCTTTAAACATTATGCCAAGTTAGGCTCTCGTAGCCACCAGCCATCACATTAGCTCACTATAAATTCTATTCATATAGTAATACATTGCAATATTTCAAAAGGTAACAAGTAGTTCAAATATTTCATAACAAAAAAAAAATGTAAATCTCCTTGTTACTCCAATTTAGCCTTATCCCTCTAACCCATCCTTATCCCACTCATCAATTAGAATATGCAAATCCAGGATCTGATTTTTTATCCCCCATCACACTTCATCAATATCACATGATTGCATTTCATTGCCATTCATAGTGTCACACATCATTTCATATCACACAAATGCTATCATACTTTACATGACATAATGATTCACAATAAAAGTAATATAACATTCTCATTCACATTTATGGCCACATCATACTTTCTCATTTATCAATTATTCTCATAAGATTTCTTTATATATAGATTAGAGAGTTGTGAAAATAAGCCAAGAAATACAGAAATTTCTAAAATTGTGATCAAAATCATTAAAGAAGTTCAAGGAGAATTATGATCAGAATCGAGGAATTCAAATGAGGAAGACTCGGTTTGACTCGAAGGAATTTAGTTAAATATGCAACTCTGCTCACCAAAATGTGCAAAATGTTTGAGGATTCCAATTTCAAATGTGATCATAATCACGAGTTGAATAAAAAAATAGAGTAAGGAAGGTCAATTCGAATCGCCTTGGATCTAGTTCAAATCCCAATTTGAATCATAAGAATAAAACCTGTAGGTTTCTATGAGTATAATCGTAGGCTTAGTTCAAAAAGTTACGATTCGAATCACACAAGCAAAAATTATTGGTAATAGTAAAAAAATAGGGGAAGAAAATTTCCAATTCAATCATACATTATAGGGTCTTGTCTTAATATGTTTTAATAGCTCAAACATATATAAAACCCAACTATTTCAATCACAAACTAATCAATTTATTAATCAATCCTTTCAATCATAAATTATACCTTACAATTACAAAACCCATTTTCATCAACTATCGTCATTTATTTAGTAGATCACAAGTAGAAAACATTTATTAATTCATAAGAATGGTAAGAAATATGCATCTTGATAATTGGAAACACAAACGTGTAGCTAAAATCAGCAAGCTTGCTTATACTTTTCAAGAACACAAAAAGAAAAGCCTATTAGCTTTTAAACTTTTCCAAGGATTTCTCTATTCAACTAAGCTTATATGTTTAAGTTACAATTCAATTTAATAGAAACCAGCTGTATCTAATAGATTCAAGCTCTAAAACACTAGAAAAACCAAGTTGATTCATGGGTTGAATAGTGACATGAATAGTAGAAAATTTTTTCAAAAATTCATATCTATAGTTTTACCCAATGAATCAGTTTGATTTTGATATCAAAATAAAGAGGAAGAAGAGAAGATTCAGTAATAAAAATTTGAGGAAAAAATAAAAAGAATTAGTAAGCTTATTTGTGGAGAGAGAGCAAAGGTAGAGAGAGAATATGAAAACTTGGAGGAGAAAATGATTTGTATTACTTCAATAGTCTGAAGCCAAGACAAAAAAGAGAAGGAGCCAGCTAAGAGGAGGGCAAAATGGAAAAAAATAGGTTAACTTCCTAATAACTACATGTTGACCATTTTTTCTTTTTAGTAATTTTTTTTATTTTTTTTCATTTTGATCTTAAATTTAACATATTTCCTAATTTCTAATACAAATTAGTTAAATTAAATACCTTTGTAATGGCTTTTATTTTGTACTCATATGATGTCTATAACCCTAGTTTCAATATTTTCAAAGTTTTATGGAAACTAATTCTTAAAAATATAAATTTTTATCCTTTGAACATTTATAATAATAACTTGATGTCCAAAATATTTTTAAAATTTTATATAGTTCATTTCTACTGCATTTGGGTTTCTTGTAACTTCAAATTGTTTCAAATTCTTCGAAATTTTTATTTTTCCTATTTTATTGTCAAAATTGATTTTAGAAAATTAGGATATTACAATTTTCTACCTCCTCTCCTTATTATTTTACTTTCAAAGGCACAATCTAAGGTCAATAGAAATTTAAATGTGTAATTTCTATTATTGAGAACTCTAGTAGTCGTTCTATAACCACTGAATGAGGCATTTGTTCATGATAGTAGATCTGAAATAGATTTAGAGATCAAGAATGTGGGTGAATTCATGTGTGCATGGATTGTGATTTTAGCCAATGTAACAAAGTCTTTGCTTTAAGATCCAAAAGTTACAAGAGGTATCCATTAAATTTGAAATTTTTAAAAATATATCGATAAAAATGGTGTTTTTTTTGAAAAAAAAAAATTGTGAATTTTAGAAATAAAGATTGTGTCTATATTTCTTGTAAATTTACCTCCTTAATTTCTTTAAAAAATTGATATATGATCCAAAAGTCAGTTAACACATGCAATGTCCTAGATTTAAACTTATACATTAAAAAGGGAAAATCTCAAAAACAGTATTGGATGCCACTGTACTATTAAGGTATGGGCAAAAAGAAAAAAA
Organism: Saraca asoca; assembly: GCA_026873985.1. Taxonomy (NCBI): domain Eukaryota; kingdom Viridiplantae; phylum Streptophyta; class Magnoliopsida; order Fabales; family Fabaceae; genus Saraca; species Saraca asoca. The sequence continues at coordinate 34,107 of JANHAO010001050.1, forward strand.
TAGATAGAATCTAAATACAATATTACATAGATGAAATTATTTCAAGGAAAAAAAAAGAAACAAAATTATTCCATTCATAAGTCATAAGTAAAAGCATGGTGCGTATACATAAAAAAAATACTTACCTACATTCAACGCACTACGTAAATTATTTAAAATATATTTTTTAAATATCATACAATTAACTTTGTGTTATTAGTGAGAAATTTTAAAAATTTATTTATTTATTAATAAACATATTAAATAACTAATGATTTAATGTAGTAGATTGAACGTATGTAAAAATTTCTAGCATATGCCCAGTACCAATGCGTCAATTTTATTAAAAAAAATAGTTAGCTAGTGGGACCTTCAATGCAACTATATAATATAACTATTTATATACAAATAATATAATATTATAAGATAAACATTTTAATATTTAATAAAACATGACTTGTAAATATATATCAAAGAAACATATGAAAACATTATTGTAAAAAAATAAATTAGAACTAATAAATGACTTTGCAGCTTATATAGCAGAAGAAATTATTGACAGTGGTTGAGAAGTGCTGGCTCACCAAGCAAACTTGTTGAGTCTGGCCGCTGCATTCCATCCCAATATATTGTGCCTATGTGCATAGGGAGACTGATGAAATGGATTGAACTCGTGAATAATGCAAACTAGTGCACATCCACAACTTTTCTTGGGATTTCGAAATTTCCAACATCATAGTTTTCATACAACAGTTGTTTCCTTTACATAGTTATCCGAAATTATGGTTTCACTAACATTACATAGTCAAAATTATGTATCAAAAATTATATTTTTCATATGAGAACGTTAATTTTTTAACATCAAATTTATATACTACAATTTTACGATTTTAAGAAATCGATTTTAAGAAATCCATATGAAAAAGATAAGTTCTCCCTGCGATGCACCGACACTTCATATAACAATCGTATTCGCGTGTCGAAAACATTTTCGACATCGATACAAAACGTGTCGGGGCCGTATCCGTAATTTCAAAAAGTTTAGACACCTGTTTCCTATTTCGACACCCGTGTCAAGCTCGATTCCGGATCGTGTCTGTAATTTTAAAAAATTTGGACATGCATTTTTTATTTCAACACGCGTGTCAAGTTTAATTTTCAACTTATTATTTGTTATGTCATGTTATTTAATATTATGAGTATTTATTTTTATATGAAAAAATAATAATTATAATATAT
>JANHAO010001051.1:0-35352 GCA_026873985.1 Saraca asoca
TACTCAGTCTGGGCCACTGTAAATATATGTATGTATCTATAAATTGTTTATCAGGTTCTGATGTAAGGCCTTGAGCCTCGGTGTCCAGTTTATAAAGGAAACTCTGCCGAATTTTCGGCAGGAATAAAGGAAAAGTTAGAGTCCAAATGTATAGTTAGGCTTGTAGGAGGTCTCTTACGGGCGACCTTCTACGCCGGTCACGGACCTGGGAATTGGGTCGTGACAATGCTTTACTTTAATATCTAAAGTACATCTTACACTTTAAAGAAATTAAATTTCCTGCATTAATCAATCATGTGATAGTTAATTTATTGAATGGAAGATAATTAAATGTACAATTTATAAATGCAAGATAAAAAATTATGTGCACATTATAAATACTTAACAGAAATTTTGTGTAATTTATTCATTTTATTGTTTTTGAACAAATAATGACAATATTTTTATAAATAATAGGACACAATTTTAGCGAAACTAAATTTAAAAGGGTTCATCACATAGAAAGTAAAGTTCAAATATATATATATATATATATTGTTTAATAAAATAGGTTTTTTAAAAACTTTTTTTTTCTGATAATGTCATGTTAACATTATTCTGATATCATCAAATCATTTCTATTTTTAATAAAGTCATATTATATAATAACAATTTTAAATTTTACATATATTTTATTTATATTTTTATATTATTTATCCTAAGTTTTACAATTTAAATTTTGGTTTTTTATTTCAATTTCACTCTTTATTTATTTATTTATTCTTTTTTAAAATGGATTGAAAAAAATTTTAGAGTCGGAATCAAATTAATCTCCTAGAATTAAGTTTTTACTATTACATCTATCACAAGTTTACGATTTTAATTTTAATTTTGATTGAAATTTACTATTTACTTATCATTGTTTCTTTTCACTTATGGGATTTTGAAATTGAGTGACAAAATAAGAAAATTAAATCATAATTAATATTTAAAAATTAAATTCCAACCATTTTTTATGTTTAGTATAAATTTTTCAGTTTAAACTTTATTTTTTTCCCAAATTGAAATTTTTCTATTTTACTAAATTATACTTTTTTATAATCAAACAAAATTTTAAGTATTTCATAAGATATCAAATAAATAAATATTATTATTCCTTGATATTTACATTTGTAATAAATAACATATTTTCAATTTTTTATAAGCATTATAAATTATATTATATATAAATTTTATTAAATATTTAACTTAATTTATTTAAATTAATGAATAAATAATATTCATATTTTTCAACAAAATTATGCGCATAAATATTATGCTAGGGACATATCAAAAGCGGTTAGTTCAATCGATAAAATGGGATTGCCATTGTAAAGCGTTCTTAGTTGTGTGCTTCATGGTATGGAACTCTACTGGCAACTGGATCAATTTTTTTTCTTTTTTTCCTCTAATAATCAAGGAGAGTAACAATTGTTCCTATTCTCTCTTTTAGCCAAAAAAAAAAAAAAAAGTATTAACTTGTCCCTAAGTGTTTGTACGTTCACAATTTCTCTCCAAAAAAATTTCAAATTTACTTTTAATTGATATTTTAAGAGTGTCTAAAACTTGACATATTGTTATTTCTTACGTTCATTTTTGTTTGGATTTAGCCCTTTGATTGAAAAAAAACCTATTCCAAAACCAATTGAATTTTTTTTTTAAAATGGATAAATTACTCTAACTCCCTATAAAATTAAACTTAATTACGTACGAATATTCATTTTTTGAAAATTAATTCGATCTCCCTTACTTTAATACTAAAAGTACAGATTGGTCGTTGATCTCTCGTCCAAAAATGTAAATTACATTACTTTTTGTTGGGACTCCAAAAAAAAAAAAAAAAAAAGGAACCAACTAAAACGGTTGAAATTGGAAATAAATTAACTGTTAAAATTGGAAAATTATAAATTTTTATGGGAAATGTAATTGACCTTTATTTATAATTTTGAACTCATGTGTTAACCCGTGCCAACTAAAATTATAGAACATTAACCATAAATATATGTCATTTTAAAATGTAAGTAATTTATTTATTTTTCAAAATAGTTATTAAAATTGTTAAAATAATTAATATATTAAAATATTAAAAAATATAATTTTTAAAAATAAAATTTTTAGATAAACACACACACAAACTCTTTTCAAAATAAGTTTTATAATTATTATGCATATCGATTCAAATATTTAGATGAAACATAATTATATAAAGAATATTTATTTTACAAAATTCATTAAAAGGGGACTGTGTATTTTTTTTAAAAAAAAGTAAGGGATATTTGAGAAATAAAGAATCAAGATAATCTTTGAACAAAATACTGTTATAAAATTAATTTTATATCATTATCTCTAATTCAACCGTAAATGAATTTATTGTAATTATTATTATTTAAATTTTTTTATAATATATGTCTTTCTTTTATAATTAACTACAAAAATTACAATAAATATTATTCTTTTTTAAATAAAATTTTTCTTTAGTCAAAGTCTGTATTTCTCTTTATATATATATATATATATATTTTTTTTTTACATAATTCTCACCTTTTATAATTCATCAACCATCATTGTGTTATCTTAATTAAGAATTTTTATTCAAATCATAATTTATTAATTTTAGATTTATTTCAATATTTTTTTATCTTCTATTATTTTATATTAGAAGTTATCAATTATATAATATCTTATATAATAAGATTCATATAATCAGTAAATATGTAAAAATCATTATGTATATATATAATATATTATTTATAATTTTAATTTTGTTTATTTTTCCATTAAATCTCAAAAAATAGTTTTTTTTAATTTAATAATAAATTAAAATTTTAAGATTTTTCAAATTTTCAATTTTTTTTTGCAATGTTATATTTAGTCATAATAATTTTTCAAATAATATATATTCATGAAAAAATTAAGAAAGTGACATACGTAACAAATATTCAAAAGAATGAAAAAAGAAAGCAGCAAGAAAATGCAAGAACAATAATAAATTAAATTAATGAACACTAAAAATGAAGAATGAAATAATAAAATAAAGAAAATAGGCAACAGCAAAATAAATAAAGTAATTAAAAACCAGTGACAAAATTAAAAAAAAAAAAGGAGCAAACCAAAACAGAATAAATAAACAAAAAAAAGGATGTAAATGACATTTTAACTCAACTTAAACCGCGTCAACTTCTATTAATAATAAGAGAGCTTAGAATAATTTCTCAAAAATAAGAAAGTCTGTGTGTGAATAGGCTTATATTAAAAAAAATTGGGGTAATTTGCCATTTAAAAATTGTAATGATTTAAATTTAAACTCTTTTTTTTTTTTAAAAAAGAAAAGATTGAGCATATTTCCGAACAGTCAAACATAACCTATTTCAGCACTGTTTGATTAAGCTTTCGTTGGTCCCGCCAAGAAGACAATTCCACGCATTCTGTTCACACAGTTCATGCTGCTTCTAACTTTCCCTCCTTAAGCCTCATTACCTACCAATATCTTCATTCCCCCATTCTCCATTTCAAATTTCTTACTTCCACCTTTCTCATCCTCTCCATCCTCCCCGGTCACCATGTACCGCTTCCCCTCCGTAGTTCTCTCACGCCGCCGCCGCCGCCGGCCCCACCAGCTTTTCCTCCCCAAGTTATTTTCCTCTACTCCACAACATCCTGAGCTACCACTCTCCCACCCAATCTACCTCATATGGGGCTCCAACACTGCCGTTGGAAAAACCCTAGTCTCAGCTGGCATCGCCGTCAGTTCCCTTCTCTCTTCACCTACTAAATTCCACTACCTTAAGCCAGTCCAAACAGGGTTTCCTGCCGACTCCGATTCCCGCTTCGTCTTCAATAAAGTATGTGATATGTTCCTCCGTCGTAATCCTTCCATTTCTCTCCATGCTTCCAATCACATCCTTAATGCCTCAGCAGCAGCGGCAAATGCTGCATTTCAGCCAAGGGAGAGCAAGAATTGCAAAGTTGAGATGCGTGAATTGGGATGGTTTGAGGAAAAGAAGCTAGATGGTGAAGGGAATGGGCATTCAGAGTTGATTTGTAAGACAATGTATGCTTGGAGAGAAGCAGTGTCGCCGCATTTGGCTGCAGAGAGAGAAAGTGGAGCTGTAAAGGACTCACTGGTGCTCGAAACATTGCAGAGGTGCTTTCAAAATTTAGTAGAAGATGGGGCAGATAAAGAGAGATCACAAGTCCTGTGTGTAGTTGAAACAGCTGGTGGGGTGGCGAGTCCGGGTCCTTCTGGGTCTCTTCAATGTGACTTATACAGGTGCAAGTTTTAGTCGTTTTGTCATTCCCTTATAGCGATTGTGGAATCAATGTGAATTATTTTTTATTAATTCGGATATTTCGACCATTTTCTGCCAGGCCATTCCGTATTCCGGCTATCCTGGTTGGAGATGGGCGGCTAGGAGGTGTTTCTGGAACAATTTCAGCTTATGAGAGCTTGACATTTCGAGGTTATGATGTTGTTGCTGTTATTCTTGATGATCATGGCCTTTTAAATGATGTTCCACTAATGTCTTATTTGCGAAACAAGTAAGCTTGATTTCAGTGTCCATTTACTTTGATTTTCGTTATCTTTTTCAGTACAATTGCCATGTATTTTTGATACTATCTTACTGGCGTTCGTCTGACAGGGTTCCTGTGCTAGTGCTCCCACCTGTTCCAAAAGATCCATCAGACGACCTAATGGAGTGGTTTCAAGATTCTCATGATATATTTGCTAATCTGAAGGAAATAATTATATCTGCTTATTCAGAGAGAATTAGGAGGTTGCATGATATGCCAAGGAAGGCAGGTGAAATCTTCTGGTGGCCTTTCACTCAACACAAACTTGTACCAGAGGGAGGTGTAACAGTAATTGATTCACGCTGTGGGGAGAATTTTGCTGTCTTCAAGGTTTGGTTAGAAGAATATTCTTTTATGGTCGTTATTTGAAAGTTAAAAAAAAATCTCCTGGTCAAATGCCATTTCTTTCTTTCTTTCCTTGTCATGTGCATGCATTCTACTTTGTCTTAAAGCTTTACAATTTGATATGGTATATCTTAGTCAACTGTATTACGGTAATTTATTTTTGATGTTATTGTTCAATAGAATTTCTTATTGCTTCTTTGGAAGCTGATATTTGAAGCCATTGAAGTGACGCCATGACGGTTATGTTATTTTCTATTTTAGGCTCAGAAAAGAGAAGTCATAGCACCAGTATTTGATGCATGTGCTAGTTGGTGGACCCAAGGACCTGATGCTACCTTGCAGGTTCCTACATGTTCTTTCTAACTTTTTATTGTCTCTTTATGATTGTAATAATGATGCTGAATTACTGGAGTGTCTTAAGATCTTAGACATGCATCATATCTTGGATTTTGTACTGAACGTTTTCCTTTGAAATACCTACATACCCCTTAATGATGGCACCTTTGAAAATTTCTTTAATGTGGTCTTTCCTTTTAGGTGATTTCAGACTGAGCTTGCAAGGGAGATGGGATATACTGCTGCAAGATTTGGGCATGTAATGTTTCCTGAGAATGTTTATGAACCAGCCTTTGATTGTGCTGAGCTTTTGCTTGAAGGTGTAGGGAAAGGTTGGGGTGGCCCTTTTTCTTCCTTTCAGTTTTTAATCATGTGTGTTGGTATAAAGAGGGTGTGAGTGTGTGTTTCCTGATCTCAAGGCTATGCAGTGAGGTTAATAAATGGTTGAGTTGTGAATATAATTTTCTTTTGTAGTCCTATGATTACTCAATGATGTTGGCAATGTGCAGTTTTATCCACTGAATATCACATTTAGTGAATAGCTTGCAATTCTTCATTTAGTTACTGCCTCTAGTGTTATTTTATGTTTGTTGCTATGTAGTCTCAGTATTTTACTGAGCTAGTTATTATCTTTTGTAGGTTGGGCTTCTCGAGTGTATTTTTCAGATAATGGATCTACAGCTATTGAAATTGCTCTCAAAATGGCATTTCGTAAATTTTCTGTTGATCATGGACTCATTGATGATAAGGATAATGCAACTGAAAAATCCATTGAGCTGATGGTGGGCACCCATATCCATTATAATTTCTGAGTGGTAGTTTTCTCCTTATTTTAGACTGGTATTTTCTACTAGGAATAATTATTTTTTTTCTGAAGTGAATGAAATAGTTTTGCTAAATTAGTCTTATGCATGTTCGCATTCTACTACATGCTTCATATTAGTAAAGTCCTATATATAAAGGAGAAGATTGACCGTTTCAAGCAAATTTGTGTGTCTAGAATATTCTTTTATTATTGAATAATCTGCATTGTTAGTGCAATGAGGTGATTCTGTTCACCTAGATATTTGATTGAATCAAACTTGAAGCAAAATGTTTAAGGATCAGATTGCATAATATTTAGGTTGCTATCAATAGAATGCAGACTAGCTGGTTCTTATGTGTTGTGCTTAGGGGTAAAGCCTTATATATGTATGGATATTGAGCATATACCAAACTGATGTAAAATCAATTGTGTAAATGACCTTAAAATAGCATTGCTCAAGGTTGTCCAAATAGAACATGGAGGACTCACTTCACTTTCAAGAGGACATGTATTTTGGATCACAAGCTGGGCCTCCTAGAAGGCCTGGTAAAAGAGGTGGAAGTTTAAAGAGGAAAGTTGTGAAGAGAAATTTTGAAGTCATAGGTTGAGTCCAGGATTCCTCATCATGCCTTTTTATGCTTCACTTGTGAAATACTATGTGGGTTAATTCTACCATTAATACTATTCTGCTTGGTATTTTGATACTAATCTGGCTGGTAATGTCTTCTACCTTAAACTTGTGACTTTAAGGCAAAGTTATCTATGCCAGGTATATTTACAAAGTTGATTTAGGTATTTTTTTTCTTAGCCTTTCACAAATTATGATGATTTTATGTCCAAATCTAAAGTGCTCTTTTCTAGGTCAAGGGAATTATGCTTCATGATCTGTTGGAATTGACTTTCAGTTTAAATTGATGGCCTGTGATTTAACCCTTGCTTTGCAAGTAGGTGCTTATATACAGCGTTGCTTAACATGCCATTACTTAAATATTGTTGATTATAATTCCTTAAGAACCTGGAGCATGAGTTCTTTCTCTTAGTGTAACAAGGAAGTTGGCCAGAAGTGGATTATTTATTGTTCTTGATTGTTGATTTAAATTATTTTAGGTCCTTGCACTCAAGAATTCTTATCATGGTGATACGTTGGGTGCAATGGAAGCTCAAGCAGCATCATCTTATACAGGCTTCTTACAGCAACCCTGGTAAGACATCGTTTCCCAATTATCCATTGAATTTCAAGTCTCTTTCCATGTCTTCACTTCTTGAGCTTGCTCTTGTTTCCTTTGCATACTGTAATTTTTAAACTAACACCAATCTGTATTAACCAACTCAAAAGTGTTCTAGTTTTATTTGTGATCTTGAATTTTTTAATTTATTATGTATGGCCTTTTTAAAGGCTTATCCATGTAAAATGGCTAAAAATTGTAGAAAGGTAGAGTGGATAGCAAACATATATTTTAGCAGGTTTGATTTTTGAATTCCCAATGAGCAGAAGTTAGATTGGAGCCTTTAACTTCTTGTTACTGTCTTTTATGGTAATTAGGCCTCAACCAATTTTGCATGCTGAGTATACTTTTGCCTGAAAACCTTGTTTGAAGTTGGCTGGTGCTGATGGACATTTGTCATGCATATAGTATAGAGATGTTTATATGATGAAACATTAGCATTTATCTTCTGAGTTTGACATCCCTGCAACTCTAGAGTCTGAAGCAACATCTTAGTGGATTTTTACTGAAATTTTCTGGCCTAGATGCTGCCATTTATGGCATTTTCTGTATCCACTGGATGCTATATCCACAGCAGAAAAAAAAGTTCTGATATTGATGCCTGTTTTGCATAAGCAGTCTAGTCTTGGGATCCTTGGCCAGCAGGCTGTGGTTTTTTTAGACTAAAGTAAACAGTGCTCATGAAATTTTTTGCATTTCTGTCCATAATTTCATAGGTACACTGGAAGAGGTCTTTTTTTGGATCCTCCTACCGTCTTTATGTGCAATGGCAAATGGACTCTTTCCTTACCTGAAGGGTTGCATTCTGAAAGTCTGAAACATGAAAATATCAGTAAGTTTATTTTGCTAGCTATTTTACAATTCTCTCTTGGTTGACGTTCAGAATGTCAATGTGTTTTTTCTTGACTCTTTCACAGCCTTTGCTTCACGTGATGAAACATTTAACAAGAGCAGGGACAAGTCAGAACTTGCTGTGGTTTACTCATCTTATATATCGAAACTATTATCTGGATTTAGAGTGTCTAAGCATGTTGGGGCATTGATTATGGAACCAGGCAAGAATGATTTTTGTTACTTTAATTTATTTTTTAATGAAATGTCATTTTAATTTCATTAATGGGCCCCAATAGCCTAATTCTGTTGATAATATGTTTGATTCATGGCTGGAATATTAAAAACAACAACAATATTTGGTTCCTTCAATACATAGGCATGCAGTGGTTTCAATTTCCTTGTCTTAGCTATGTCAGGTGTCATTCTGTAGCATTGCATGCAATGTAGCATTTGGGTAGTTCTAGCTCTTCTGTACATCCATATAGTTTATCTTCTAAGATGTCTTCTTTCAGTTGTTTTTGTGGGCTTCCTTGATTTTCTAAAACCTGATTACATTCACAGAATGTTGGAAGACAGAAATGGACTTTAAAGATCAGTTCCAATATCATGCAGGGTCTATCACTCGATTAAATACTAAAATCCTTTTATTGAAGATCTACACCTGAGTAATCTGAGCTCTCTTGTCATGCCCCTTGTGTATGTTTAACATGTGTTATTAAGATTGGCTGAAATATAATTGTGTTGTATTTAATAGGGTTCTTTTTCTCTTTCATGGGGTTTGGGTGATATTCTCATCTTGGGCTTGAATTTTTATGTAGTTATACAAGGGGCCGGAGGAATGCATATGGTTGATCCACTTTTTCAGCGTACACTTGTCAATGAGTGCCAGAAAAGAAAAATTCCGGTTATCTTTGATGAGGTTTTTACTGGTTTCTGGCGTTTGGGAGTAGAGGTGATTTCCCTTAATGACAGTTGTTTTCTTCCCTCATCTAGAAAGAAATTATTACTGTCTGTCAGAACTGATTGGCAATTTGTTTCTTTTGACAGACTACAGTAGAGCTAATTCATTGTGTGCCAGACATAGCCTGCTTTGGGAAGCTGATGACTGGTGGAATTATACCCTTAGCTGTCACTTTGGCAACAAATGCTGTCTTTGATTCGTTTATTGGAGACTCAAAGGTGTTCCATTATTTTTAAACCCTTGTGGGTTGACTTGACATCAAAAGTATTATTTTATGTTTATGAGTCTGACAGAATTGCTTGTTTATCAGTATTTTAACTAATTCATTGTTTCTGTTTAATGTCATTGGTTACGTTTGATCATCAAATTGAATCTTTAATTGGGAACTATTCAGCTGATTTCTAACTTCTTGAGGAAGGAGATTTTTTACTGACATTATAAGATCATACACAATCTTCTTTTTCCTGTGAAATAATTTTTCTGTAAGAAGTGAAAATTGGAAAATTATGTTCTTGGATCAAATCCCATGTCTTAAGCAGTTGGATGTATGTTCCAAATTTTGATCTACTGTTTTCTTAGCAGGAAATGACAAATTATGGTTTGTCTGTTGTGAAGTGAAGTTCCATATAGTTTATTAAAGTAGCTATTTACCTGCTTTGCCTTGACTCTAACTAATATAATTCATTTTAGCTCTGTGATTAATATTATATATGCTTTTTAAAGATTAGATTTGTTGTCAGTCTATTGTCTATATATTACAATAATGCCACTCTTAAGCAGATTACCTCAGGCTTCTGCTTGCTATGACCTTTGATCCATATAATTGTTATTGTGTTTATGCCAAGCAAAGTTTCTGGTCATCTTTTCATGGAATTATAAGTTGCTGTTTCTTCTTCGTTCTGGTTAGCTCAAAGCCCTTTTGCATGGACATTCTTACTCCGCACATGCTATGGGGTGCATGGCTGCTGTTAAGTCAATCCAGTGGTTTAAAGATCCGTGTTCAAACCCCAATATCACTTTTGGAGGAAGGTTCCTTAGGGAGGTAAATGTACTACAACCTGTGTTCTTTCCTCTAGGCACCTAATTTCAGCTTCTTTACTCCACCTGGGCATTTTTTTCTATGTTTTGTTATAATATTTGCAGAGGATGTATAAATTGTTTACTTTTAGAGGTCTAAATTTCAATTAGGGATTTTCTTGGTGTGTTAGCGTTATTAACTGAATATATTCTTACCATATAAGGAAGGATTTGTCATTCTAATTATTATCAAAGGCAGGTATCTGGTTATCATTTCATGTATTTGTGTGTGCATCATGCAAGCATGTATGCGTGCATGTTTATGCACATAAGGATGAGTTTATGGACACATTAATAGAGTTCGTCCATCCATAGTTTCCCCTTCCTTTTATTTATTTATTTATTTCTACTTTCCCCTTCCTCTTTGTTTCTTTCTGTTCTTCCTTTAACTGCCTCTGTAATTAAAAATACATAAAATTGAGAAATCATCATTGAATTAGTGTCATCGGTAAAAGAGTAAATGAACTCCATTTGATATTTTTGCTGTTGTGTCATACGCGGCTTCCATCAAGCTAAGGTTCAGAACCTTCACATTTTAGATTGCTGCCTTTGTAGAAATCATGTTTGCTTACCATGCGGTTTATGTTCCTTAATCTGTGCCTGATTTAGTTTACATGTCTACTATATGTTTTCATCTATTTGCAGTTATGGGATAGTCAACTGGTTCACCAGATCTCTTCACATCCTGCAGTTCAAAGGGTAGTTGTCTTGGGCACTCTCTGTGCCCTGGAACTACAAGCAGAAGGCAATAATGCTGGGTATTGTTTCATCAACTTTCTTCCAACTCCCTTTCCTCTTTCAACATGTTTATTCTGAAAGTCACTGTGATGCTTATAAGCTGTCTTCCTTAGTACAATAGCTAAAATTTATTGGTGCAACATTTCCCTAGTTCATGGTTTTTCTACTAATTATAAATTTTTGCACAGGTATGCCTCATTGTACGCAAGTTCTCTTCTTCAGAATCTTCGAGAAGATGGAGTTTACATAAGGCCTCTGGGTAATGTCATATATCTCTTGTGCGGACCCTGCACATCTCCAGAAACATGCACTCTGTTACTCATTAAGCTTTATCAAAGACTTAAAGAATTTAGTCGCAGTAAAGTGATGGCTCCCGTGGAAGGTTACATGTAGGTGTCAGAATCTCGAAATTTCCACTTCAAATTTGATGTTTTTTATTCCTTGGTATCAAGTTTTGTTGGATTTAAATTTATTGACTGTCAGTAAAATAATTTTATACTGTTATTTCATGTGTTATGATATTATTAAAAAATTGTTAAAATTCTTATTGATAATACAAAAGTTCACGTGACTAATTTGTTTTTCTAATCTCTTGGGCGTGATCTCTTTTCGATATTCTATGTGGGGTCTTATTTTGGTCATGAAGTCCTGTGTATTTTAAATTGGGACACTTCGTCATATATGAGAAATATCCCAACAAATGTTGGATCGTCACATGTGTTTTAATCTTGGATTTATCATAAGAAAAGTTATAAGAAGAAAATTTTTACATATTCAAAAGTTCAATGTAAATAAACTTGAACTGACTAAAAAATAAGAGTGCTTATAAAGTTTAAAATACTACTATTAAAATATTCTCAAAATGCAATTGATGATCAATTGGCATCAAATATAAACCCCAAGGCGCAATTGAGATAAATATGACTAAAGATTGATAAATATTAGTATTCATTTTCAAAGTCTAGAGATAGAAATATCTTTGGATTTGAGAAAAAACATAATGAGATGAAGCTTAAAACACTAGTGGACAAATACAACCCGCAATCTAATCCTGCAACGATACGCAAACCTTTCCCGACTTTTTTGCTATCTACACAATGATGTTACAGTGTCACGCTCTGTACTTTATGTAATCCATTTTTTCTCAATTTTTATAGGAGGAAAAGTTTATCAAAAATTATGAGTGAGGAAATAAAATAAAATTAAGTCCAATATTTTTAAATAAGTTGTGCCCAAACTTGATAATTAAGTAAATAAATTATTTGAAATTACAAGGGAGTGTTTCTGTTACCCCTTGTTTGGAATAATAAAAATAAGATTTTATTTTATTTTGAAATAAATTTTTTAAATGATATTTAGATTTAACTAGAAGAAGATTTTATTAATTTTTATTTTATTTTATTTTATTTATAATTTATATTTTAATTATATTTTTATCATGAAATCTTTTAAATTTATTAAAGATTTCACTAAAATTTATTTGATTTGGTTTCAATACATGTTGTATAAAAAAAATTTATCCTTCTCATAACATTTTATTTATTATGATATGAAATTTTATTTTTAATTAAATTTCATATGTTTTTTATTGTGTTCTAAACACGAAAATTCATTTACAAATGATAACAATTATTTTTGACATAATTTTTAAAAAATAAAATTTATTTATAAATGAATTGAAATCATTTCTATTCCAATAAAATGAATTAAATTGTAGAAAAAATGATTATAAAGAAATAATAAAATCTTTAATTTGAAATTGAATTGACATCTTGAACACGTTTTGCCAATTTTTTCTGTAAAATATTCAATTGCTAATAGTAATAATATTTTATTTTTTAAAAAATTGGCATTTTAAAAAACAATTTGAAAGTAATTACCGACCGATTAATTCGTAAATTAGCATTTTTATTAACGAAAGGACATTAACAAACAAAAAAGAGAAAAATCAAAACACGACGTCAGCTCCAAATCATCAGTCGACGTCACCGGATAGAATTACGACGGTCCAACGTACGGCTAAGATTGCTCGTTTTGTTTGACTGTCGAACGACCTTACCTCAACAGAGGATCGTATTGGAGTATTGGACCTTACTGCACGAGTGATAATCAGGAGCGACGCACATTACACAATCGACAACTCAACAGCCCGTACCTAATAATTAATTAAAATTGGTTCTCAGAACAGGAACTACCGTGTTCCATAAAATACCTGATTGCTCTCACTCAGCTGAAAGTCGCCACCAGAGTGGACTACGATAATACGAAGTCCTAACACAACCTTACATGTTTTCCAATTTCACGCAAATTATCTCTTTCTCTCTGTTACCAAAAATCCATTTCCAGGTAATTATTTCCTTACTTCGCGCTTTTTTTCCTCTTCGATTGTTCAATTGAACCGGGAAAATTTTCAGAAACTTGTATGATCAATTTAATAATTTTCTACTCTAGTTGATTAGTTTTGTTACTTCTCAGGTAATTTGTTGCTAGATATTGGTTAATTGGCTTTTTGCAAGTTTGTATTTCATGAAATTTGAGTTTAATTTGTCCCTTCTCTCAGATCTGTGATGTGCAGTGTTTGTTGGGCTGTAGGTGCTAGGGTTTTTTGAGTTGAGTTCAATATGGTGATGTTTGCGGTTTTATTGTGGTTGCAGATCTATTATTCTAGGGTATTGAAGGCGAGTGTCAATGCAGAGGCAGAATCATTATCTGGACAAGACGGAAGCTGTAAGTATGGGGAAAAGGAGCCTGGAGGGTGGAGAAGACGAGCAGCCTGAAAGAAAGAGGCCAGCTCTTGCAAGGTTGTAATTGCTTTTGCTACTGCTTCTGCGAAATTGCTTTGCTTAATCTACTATTTGTTAAGTAACTTGCAGTGTTTATTGTTTTCTTTTTAGTTTTAGTGTTTTTTTTTTTTTTTTAATTGGGTTGATATCGTCTCTATTCTTTTATGACTTGCTCTTCCTTCAACTTGCTGAACTAAATATTGCATCTTCTTAGCGGTTGGGGAATTTGAGTAATTTGATGCTTAAAAATAGTCTTCTTTATTATTTGAACTGCTTTCCATTTTCTTTAATTAGTTGCATTAAATTGATATACAAATAATTTGCAGCGTAATAGTAGAAGCTCTCAAGGTGGACAGTTTGCAGAAGCTTTGTTCATCGTTGGAACCCATTCTTCGTAGAGTTGTAAGACTTTTTTGGCTTCCATACACTGCTTTTGGTTATTTAGTTTTCTTTCCGATGCTTTGGGTGTCTATTTTTGTTTCTTGTCTTTCTTGTTTTCCCTGGGCATTATGCAAGTGATTTGCTTTCTGCTTTGACTGTGTTTCTTTGTGTGCATTTCATCACTAATTACGTTTTATGTCATTTGGAATTTTATTAGAGTATGACCATGGGCATCCTCCTGCCTATGGATAAAAAAGCCGGTTCAACCAAAGAATTGAACTTCATGCCAACTTGCATGTTTTGGCAGGACTTGTTTCAGAATGTCTTGCATGTTCATTTTGTTTTCAGTGTTTCATACGTCTCCTTTTTCTACCTTGTCAGCAAATAGTTACTAGTAAGATCATTTATGTGAGACCTTTCTGTTTGTCATATGGAAAGAGGAAGTGGACTGTTTTCCTCAAGAAT
This sequence comes from Saraca asoca, assembly GCA_026873985.1. Taxonomy (NCBI): domain Eukaryota; kingdom Viridiplantae; phylum Streptophyta; class Magnoliopsida; order Fabales; family Fabaceae; genus Saraca; species Saraca asoca. The sequence goes on from JANHAO010001051.1 coordinate 14,542, forward strand.
TATACTTATGTTATGCTATGTATTTTCTTAGGTTATGAGAGTTTATTTATCTGTTTCCTCAAACCTAACTGCTAAAATGGTGATGATGTGAAACAGGTTAGTGAGGAAGTGGAACGTGCTTTGGCAAAGTTAGGGCCTGCAAGACTAAGTGGAAGGTTTAAGATATTCTTATGTGACACAGCAATAAATTCCTTAACTCTATAATTTTGGAATTTTTTTTTTTGTAAATTGTCACTAAATTTTATACTTTATGCATATATTCATATATGTTTACTGAGTGAAAAAAAAAAAAAAAGATAGGCTTGGATACTGTTGCATGGCTTTTACTCTGGTGCATCCAATATGATGTTGTCTTTGATTTGTTGCCTGGCTTTCCCTCTAATGCATCCAATCTAATGACTGTTAATAAGTCATGGTCCTGCTAAAGCAAGGTTCCTGCAAAGGGATATGTGCATGCTGTCTTAAACCTCAAGGCTTCAATGCTTTTGTTGCACCATGAGGCACCTCCTCCTTGGAGAGTAGTTCCCTTTTAGGTCTTGGTGTTTTCTGTCATTGAGATATGGAAAAAATCTGGGTCTTTCTTTATTTTACAATGACCATATGCTTTTTAAATATACATGTTAGTTGCTACTTAGTGCTACCATAACTTTTTCTATCTGGAATTTGTTTATCTCATAGGAAGGATGGTATATATTAACATTTGAAAAATTTCAGGTCTTCCCCAAAAATGATTGAAGGTCCTGATGGAAGAAACTTGCAGCTTCATTTTAGGTCCAGGCTGTCTCTTCCCCTCTTTACTGGAGGAAAAGTGGAAGGCGAGCGGGGTGCTGCAATTCATGTTGTTTTGATTGACACCAATACTGGCAATGTTGTACCATCTGGACTGGAAGCCTCTATGAAGCTTGATGTTGTTGTCCTTGAAGGTGATTTTAACAATGAAGATGATGAAGGTTGGACTCAAGAAGAATTTGAAAGCCATGTAGTGAAAGAGCGTGAAGGAAAGAGACCTTTGTTAACTGGGGACCTGCAAGTGACACTCAAGGAAGGTATAGGAACACTTGGGGAGCTGACATTTACAGATAATTCAAGCTGGATAAGGAGCCGGAAATTCAGGCTTGGCTTGAAGGTTGCTTCAGGCTTTTGTGAGGGCATACGCATTCGTGAAGCTAAGACAGAGGCTTTTACTGTTAAAGATCACAGAGGAGAATGTAGGGTTAAGCTCTTGCATTTTGTATTTCTTACTATTTATGCTTTCTCAGCATATCCTTTGCGATACTATCTCTGAATATCTATGTTTTTTTTTGTGTCTTTTTTTTTTTTTCACCTTCACAGTATATAAGAAACACTATCCGCCTTCACTGCAAGATGAAGTATGGAGATTAGAGAAGATAGGCAAGGATGGATCATTTCACAAGAAGCTAAATAATAATGGAATATTCACTGTTGAAGATTTTCTTCGGCTTGTGGTCAGAGATCCTCAAAAGTTACGGACGGTAAGCCTATAAGGTCTGCTTCTTTATCTTAAAATAAGTTATTTTCAGCCATTTTCTTATATACTTAATCTGTAGATACTTGGAAGTGGTATGTCAAACAAGATGTGGGAAGCTCTCATTGAGCATGCAAAGACTTGTATCTTAAGTGGGAAGGTCCATGTTTATCATCCAGATGATTCAAGAAATGTTGGTGTTGTCTTCAACGACATTTATGAGCTGCGTGGCCTTATAACTGGAGAGCAATTCCATTCTGCTGATTCTCTCTCTGATAGCCAGAAGGTTAGTCTGCCTTATGCATCCCGCCACAACCAAAAATAATAATAATAATAATAATAATAATAATAATAATAAAAAATTGAATATTGTCTATCCCTCAAATTGTGATGTAAAATGATGTATGATAGTTTGTGATTGTCCATATTTTCCAGAAGTTCAGTTTGTATTTATCTTTTGTTGCTGACATTTTGGAACCTATTAATATAATTCAAACAAAAATGATGTTTCTATAATTTCACATGCACATCAAATGCCAAACTCAACTAACTAAACACATGCATGCCACATTGCTGACTAAACTTAAGAAGTCATATTTAATACCTATGCTTGCACAGTTATTTGAGTTTCAGAGTTTGTGATGTCCTATTAAAACTTCCAATTAGGGAGGGAAAGTGCATGCTTATGATACCTTTCAAATGCTTTTGCAAGTTCAGGTTTATGTTGATTCTTTAGTAAAGAAGGCATATGACAACTGGGATCAGGTTATAGAGTACGATGGCAAATCACTTTTAAGTGCTAAGCAACATAAGCCACCTGGTGCTCCTGAAAATGAACTCCATGTGGAGTCAATCAATTATGGTGGGGGTTTAGATCATCAATTGCAACTACCAGCGCCATCAGTTTCAGTTACTTCTGAACAGCATATGAATACAGGACTGCCAGTTGGAGGTAACAATTGCTGTTTGCATCAAGTGTTCTATAGGTTTCATACCTTTTGCATGCCCTCCCTTCTTGTATTGGTTGGGTTTGTGGGGGGAGGTTATTATGAAGTTTCATTCGCCTGGGGCTAGTTGATTTTGTCTCCACGAATATGATTCCTTGTGTCTGCTTTCTGATGACAGTGATGAAAGTTTTGGAAGTGTGTGTGTGTGTGTGTGTGTGTGTATATATATATATATTTTCCTGTGATGTTATTGCCAAACTAAAATGGTCTGACAGCTTTTTAGTAATTCCTTCATTGTTGCATACTTTTCTAACCCTCGTTTTATCTTTTTTCTTTTATTCTCCAAACCTTTTAGTTAATGCATAAAGGCAAGTACACATATACATACATGGCTTTGTTCACTAGGGTGATATAAAACTCTCTTGGTTCTACTTGCTTACTGATCTTGAGTTGTTAGTGGTAGTGCTAATAATCTCTTTTTTCAGGATATACTGATACTCTGGTAACAAGATTTCCAAATCAGTCACAGATGGAAATTTCCGACACCAGGACCCAGTTTGACAATTCTTCATATGTGTCTCACGACCAGTTTATTGGCAATGCTCACGGACCCCAAAACACAAGAAATGATCCTAGTACAGTTGGGTTGGCTCTTGGTCCTCCTCAATCATCGACATCAGGGTTCCACATTGGTAGCTCTTCGACGCAGCCATCTACTATGAATCCTTTTGATGAGTGGTCACAAAATAGGGACAAGGGGGTTGATGAGTTCTTTTCCGAGGAAGAAATCCGCATTAGAAGTCATGAGATGCTAGAGAATGAAGATATGCAGCACTTGCTCCGCCTATTCAGCATGGGGAATCATAACTCCATAAATGTGCCAGAGGATGGCTATTCATTCGCACCATATGTGCAATCACCAATGCCTAGCTTTGATGAGGATCGCTCTCGTCCGGGCAGAGCTGTTGTGGGCTGGCTGAAGATCAAGGCAGCAATGAGGTGGGGCTTCTTTATCAGGAAGATAGCAGCTGAAAAGAGGGCACAGATAGTGGAGTTAGATGAGGAATAGAGTGGCCTGAAGTTTTTAAAGATAGCCTTATCAGTTATTCCACTGATATTCTGCTAATTGTGGATCCACTTCATCTGTGCCAACAAAATTGTGCATTCTATGGGTTTTTTACAATGCACAAGTATTTACTAGTCTGATCCATCTGGAAACACGATTACTGATTAGGCAGAATCAATTTTGTACAGTTACCTGTACAGTAAGTTGGTGTCTAGGAGAAACCACGATTGCTTGTTAGTTTGATGCTAATGCCAAATGTTTGTCTCTTATTGGCTCTCTATTAAGATTTCAGTTTTCAGAGATAATGTGTCTGCAGAAAACCTCTAATATTTTGATGTGATAGCATAAATTTGTCGTTGCACTGAATTAATGTATGCATTTAGCTTTTTCTGTCTTCTGGTTGCTTTAGGTCACCTAACATTGAAACGCCCGGTATATGTGTTAATTTTGCAATGTATTTTTTTTTAAAAGAACTGAAACTCAACCAGTGAGTAAAAGGTGGTTTAATTTCTTGTAGTTTAGTTATTTTTCGTCTTATTTTTCATTTTCATTTTTATATCCTCTTATAAAATAATTGGGGTCAATTGTAGAGCTTATATAACCTATTAGAGAATGTGGATATATCACATCAAAATGGATGAGTAAAAAATTATTAAATTTTTTAATTGAAGTTAGAGAGGTTTTAGATATGTCTTTTGGAGTATTTTTTTTAATATATAAAATTGCAGAATTTTATCCCATTTTGGAAGGTCTTATGCACTCTAACAAATCTCCCAAAGAATTTGAATTCCACATCATATCATTATTTAGATTATTGTTTGACACATGCTATCAGATACTTCTTTACGATTTCTGAGATACAAAGTCTTGTTTTGACACATGCGATATATATTTGGTAATATGTGGAGAATCTGAATCAGTTGGATTCATTGTATGGGACGTCTTTGAGATACATTTGTTAGGTATGTGCTGAACACTTTCACAACATCAAATACTTCTCAATTAGTGTCTTTATAACACTAGTTAATAGGACACAAGAAATTACAAGAAAATGTGATAGAGAAAAAGCACTCTTTTATTGTAAAATGGATTTATATTACATGATAAAAGAATATTTATGCTTCTCACCAAAATGATGGCAAAGATATAAAAGAATGAAAGAATATGAACCTACACAAAGTACTACATCAATAAACTAATATATAATTCAATCATCACTGAAAATAGTGAAACACAGTGCTTGTTTTCTCTAAGAGGTGTTGCATTCTGGAGGAAGACCCTGAGGAAACCTCTTTCTGTCACTGCAGTAATTGTAAATCATGTAATTCTCCTGCACCCATTTCAGCCTCTCTTGGCTTGTAGCATCCAGTTCCTGTGTAAGCCAGGAACTGCCAGTAGAAGCAGTTGATGATGGAGAGTTTGAAATGCAAGATGATGCTCCTGAAGACCAAATGCAGGCATCAGCTTTGAAATTTCTGTAGGAAGCAGTGAAGGGAGCTTGTGACCAGTCAGTCTTCACAAGTCCACCTCTTGTTGCCCAGTCATCAGCATTCCACAAGCTGGAATATATCCTCATTGGCTGGCTCTTTGGGAATGGGACACCAAGTGATTCTGAGTTCTTGAATTCTCTGATGGGAGTTCCATCAACTGAGAATCTGAATGAATAAAATTGATATCAGTCTATGCTGCAGATCAGGAAGGAGAAAATAGGAAAACATATTGATGAAAGGAAAATGCTAATTGCATTTCATAATATGCACAAACTATCTCTTAATGTATGTGTGATAGAATCTGAACAAGTGAACCAAGAAATAAGCTGGCTTAGTTTAAACTACATCGTGACATGTTTGTAATTACTAACAACTTGTGAAACAAAACAATTGCACACAGCTTTGAAAGGGAAATTATAGGAATATAGGAGGGTGAAACTTACATGATGCTCTGGGGGTTCCAAACGATGGAATAAGTATGGAAATCACCAGTAGGGTCAAACCAGAGATAAAATTGCTGCTCTCTGTTTCCTTTGCCTTGGCTGAATACATTGGTATGAAGGATGTATGGGTCACCACTCAAATTTCCCAGAAATTCAAAGTCTATCTCATCCCAAGTTGATCCTTTGGAAGAAAGCTGCGAGGAAAAAGGAAATCAGTTTGACAGATATTCTTAAAATTTGTATGTTACATATAAATATGTCAACAAACTCTCACTCAGTTCTAATTTGGCACAATCTGAACAATTAAGACCAGTTTACATTAGATTGTGATCTGTGTGCAGTTGAGTGAAATAATATTGTCAACATAAATAAGCAATAACCAATGATATATACCCAAAAACTTACATAATAGGCAGTGACAGTGCCAGCAGAGTTTCCAGGAACAAGCTTGAGCTGCATGTCAATCTTTCCAAATAGATACTCATCCTTTGATTGGAAACCTGAACCAGATGCTTTGTCTAATGATAGGGTGAGTAATTCACCATTGTTAACAATCTTAGCACGACCATCTCCCCACGTTATGTCAAAATCTTGGTTCAAGTTACCAGCAAAGGCAACTATCAAAGAGCCAAAAAAAACAAAAACCAGATGCATTCCTGAAACACGGAAAGAAGTAGAAAAAGAAGCCATTTATGTATTCTCTTTGCAGCAAGCAACCAATTGATATAATTAGTCAGTGAGTAATGAAGATATGCGTAAGTGTAGAAACATGGGTTGATATTTATATCTAGAAAATGGATCAAGAAAGTGAAATGGGTTATGCTGTATCCAGTTGTTGCTGTGTTGGTAAAAGAAAAAAACCAGAAATATTAGTAAAAAAAATAGCTGTCTAGATCGCAGCTGTGAAAATATGAGACGCGGTTGTTTGTATTAATTTTTTAAAAGTACACTGAATGGTGATGGTGCGTAGTGGTGAACCAGCCGCCAGATCCTAAGCTTTTTGATGGCATTTTGGTGACAGCGCCAACTCAGGATGAAGGATTTCCAGCTAAGTATTTGCTGATGAAATTAAAAGGAAGGTAGTACTGGGGTTGCCCACTTGAGACAGCCAGCCAAACACGTCTTTGTCCATGGGCACGTGATTTAAGTCGCCGGGCATGGGCTCACGTGCGGCCATCTTCTGCGAAGGTTGCTAAAACAGTTTTTTTTGGAATAAAAAAATAAAAAACTTATTTAAATATAAGTTTTAAAAATAATTATTTTCTTTATTTTTTAAGATAAAAAAATATATTTAATATTATTTACAACTTTATTATTAATGAAAATAAATATTTTTTTTATTTTTTTAAAAAAATTTAAAAATAATTTTATACAAAAATAAGGAAAAATATCATTTTAATATTTTTTAAAAATTATTTTTTCAGTTATATTTTAAGAAAATAATTTTTAAAAATAAATTTTCAAACAAAATCTTTTATTTTTGTAGAAAAAAATAAAAAAATTATTATTTAAAAAAAAAAAACAATTTTCCAAACAGTCTCTGTAACCAGATATCTGGGGATGCTGACGCCTCCGGATTAACTTTACCTCATATACATACTATCCGTGATTCATATTGGGATTTCCGTGATTCATATTGGGATTTCTCTTAAATTTATGCTAAAATGTTTTTTTTTTTCCTTTGTTGACTTTGTTTTTGTTTTATGGCTAAGAATCCCATGCCTATAATGCATATATGTTTTAATAAAATTTAACTTATAATATTTTGATATGTTAAATAAGTCTCAAATTATTTAAATATAATCTAAAATATTTTATGTTACGCATATTTACTAACTTTGATATACGATGGTCACATGGACATCAAAAACATTAGGTACTCTAATTCTTAATGAATTAACATTTCCAATTCAAAGCGGACAATCAAGTTGGCTACTTGGCTTAGTTGTAAAGAGGTTGAGTTTGAAACATATGCTTGATTAAGTTTATATTACAAATTGAATTGTCATATATTAGACAATTTACTTATTGAAATTAGACTAGAAAGAATATATTCATCAATTCAAGAGTTTTTTTTTAAATAGTAAGAGTGATTAAGTCATTAGACTTATACAGATATAAAATTAGAATCAAATTTAAGATATAAAAAAATAAAATTTTAAAAAACATATCGAATATTATTTGAGTCAAATATTTTGAATAATATAATCTTATTACAAAATAGAGAGAAAACACATATAACATAAACAAAGGTTAAATCAATTAAGTCAAATATCTCAACAACCTGATATGTCATTTAACTTAATAAAAATTGAATGGCTTTTGAAATGACAAATAGGTTAATATATAAGCTTTAATTAATTAAATTGGATGTTTAGTTATGCAAAGTGTAATGGAGAACATGTGCTGGCATCTTGTATGTATTTAGATTTTCACCCCCTAAAAGGGAATGGCTTACGTGTGTTTCCATAATTCTGTGTTAATTAAATCAAACCAACATAATTTCAAAATAAATCTAAGTAAGGCCCTCTTTAATTTGTTTCCACAAACACATCAAACTTGATTATGACTTAACAACGTATATGCATCCTCTCGATTACTAGAAAAAGAAAACAAGATGTGAATTTAAAATAAAGATAAATATATAATTTTTTATTATACCAAAATAATAATATATCTTTTTATCTTTCAAGGAATCTTTATTATTTTTTGTTTGTAATTGTTCCCCACCGAAATATCTAGTGCTGTATTGGTGGTTATACAATATCCACGTGTGGGTATATTTCTATTTACGAAATCTAAAGAGGTTGACCTCTCAGCCAATCCGCCGGTCAACGGTCTAATTACAACAAAGATTGTATGGCTATGATCAAGAAAAGTACAAATACCTACTAACAAATTAAGACACAGACCAACTTTCTGCCCTCTAAACTCATATTTTAGTGCACAATAATACAACAAAATTTAAAATTTTATTTTAGGTAATATAATATTTTACATTGTATACATTACATTCAACTCTAACGTTTGGAAATATTAGAACAAAATCATAAAAAAAAAATAAGGCTTATGTTACATATCAAAATCATAACCTAAATACAAAAATAAATAAAATAATTAACTCTAGGCTTTCAGCTATTTTATTTTATTTTATTTTTGATTCTAGAAGCGAGTGCATTCTAGAGGGAAGCCTTGAGGGAATCTCTTGCGATCAGTGCAGTAATTGTAAATCATGTAAGTCTTCTGAACCCAACGCAGCCTCTGCTGACTTGTTGAGTCCAAAGCTTGATAATTAAGCCAGGAATTAGTGTTGGAAACAGAGGAAGGAGAATTCAATTTGCAAGAAGATTTTCCTGCTGACCAAACACATGCATTCTTTGCGTTGAAGTTCCTGTAAGATGCAGTGAAAGGAGCTTTGGACCAATCAGTCTTGACCAGCCCACCTCTTGTGGCCCAATCATCTGCATTCCAGAGGCTGGAGTATATCCTCATTGGCTGGCTCTTTGGGAATGGAACTCCGATTGATTCCAAATTCTTGAACTCTCTTATGGGTGTGCCATCCACAGAAAAGCTGAAAAAACAAATAACCAGAACATGCTTAATTAACACTATATATCCATTGCAATTTTGGTAGATTGGTGACATGGGTTTAGAGGCATGTAGTGTTACACCTATTTTAGTTAGTAGAGTTTTCATGTTTTGAGCATAACTCAGTTGTAGAAGAGATGTGCATGAACTTGGGTAGAGCTTAATTGTATATATGTCTTCCATATAAAATAGGGTTTATTTATTCAGATTTTGTCACGTACTTGGTAAGTATTAATTTATGTATGATGTTAAATGTAATTAATATTTTACTTGAGTTTGATTTAATACTCACACAATGTGTTGGGGATTCCATAGAACTGAATAGGTGTGAAAATCTGCTGTTGGGTCAAACCAGAGATAGAATTGCTGCTCTCTGTTACCCTTGCCTTGGCTAAATACATTAGTGTGCAGGATATAAGGATCACCGCTGAGATTCCCCAGGAACTCAAAGTCAATCTCATCCCAATTGGATCCTTTTGAGGAGAGCTGCCACAAGAAACAGAAACAATTCATCCGTTAGTCATATATATACATAAAATCTTTTAAAACCTTTAAAGCAGAGATTTATGTGTAGAAGCTTACATAATAGGCAGTGACAGTGCCAGCAGAGTTGCCAGGAACAAGCTTGAGCTGCATATCAATCTTGCCAAAAAGATACTCATTCTTGGACTGGAAGCCAGAGCCAGAGGCTTTGTCAAGAGACAGTGTAAGAAGATTGCCGGTGTTGAGTATTTTGGCACGCCCATCTCCCCATGTAATCTGAAGGTCTTGGTTGAAGTTACCAGCTGAACATCCAACAGCACAAAAGCTCACAAGAACTAGAAGCAATGTAGATAATTTTGAAGCCATGCTATTTTGGTACAAAGAAACTGATTAGATTTTCAAGTGAAGGCTTTGGAAGAGAGTGAGAGTTTGTGTCACTTATAGCGGACATCGTTGAGGGTTTGGTTTAAAACAGCAGGAACGTACTGTGTTTGTGTGTGAGCTAGGCTGTTGACAGTTGTGCGGTAAGTACCCACCAGGAAAGCTGTCAAAAAGCACTACAAATGCCCACAACCACTTCTGTCCTACTGATTTAAGTTGGATTGATTAAATGAAGCACGCGGTTTTTTGATATCTAAAAATGGTTTTTGAAATAGATAACTCTCCCGTAAGTATTCAATTATTTTTTTATGAATTTATTTATTTTAAGATTTTAAAACAAATAGTAATAAAAACACTTAATCATTTAAGGAACAGAGTTTTCATAAAATTATTTAGAATAAAATAGAGGGATAAAGAAAAAATATCTCTATTAACTTTATAATGGTTAGATTTACCTCTTCTAACTTTGAAAATTTGAAATTAAAATTTCATATTATAAAAAATTTTAGAATTAACACTCATCATTCACATAATTAATCATTTTATCAGATTATATAATTTTTAATAAATTTTAAATAAAAATTATAATATTATTATATTATTTTTTCACACAAAATTTTAACTTTGGATAATTAATAGAAATTAAATTAACTATATAGAATTTTAGTTAAATAACATGAACTATGCTAACAAAACATGTCATGATAAATTAAAATATAATAATATTATATTTTTATTTAAATATTTATAAAAATATATATATAATTTAATAAAATAAATAATTAAGTAAATAATAAATATTAATTTTAAATTTTAAAATAATAATAAAAAAAAGATACCATCTAACCATCCTCACATTAAAGGAGAGATGTATTGGCAATATTATTTTCACTCCTTTGTTTCTAAACAGGCATTCATTGTCTCTGGTAAAAAAGCGAAACTGAGGATTCTAACGTTATTTTATGTGAAAAGTGTGCGTTATGAGGTGGCATAAATAAGAGTAATAATTTTGGTTTAGGATAAGGTTGGGCGTAAGAGAGTCAATGACAAAAATATCTTAGTCATCGACAACATGAGAGGTCCCCACTCCCAAATACTAGTTACCTAATGCCTTCCTTTCTATTATTTTTTTCTCCCCATGCATGCAGATAAGTCCAAGCATTTCATCAATCCAAAAAGACAAAAAAAAAAACAAAAAAATGTCCCAGACTTTCCCCATCTACCATGAAATTTGTTTTCCAGCTTCAAAGAGTAAATCTCTATTTCATTATCGTGAAATTTATTTTTTAAAATTTTATTTCAATAAAATATTTTTTATTAATTTTATTTTTTTATAAAAATATTAATTCATTTAATTTCATTTTTCAGTTAATATCTATACAAAAATTAATTTATTTAATTTGATCTTTTTTTAGAATAAAATTAGACAAATTAATAAAAATAAGAAGATTGAATTTCACAGAGACAGAAAATGAGATTTACTAAAAAAAAAAAAAAATTATCTTGCTAATACTTCATGCTTCTAGTAATATTAACTACACATAGTTCAAATAATTCTAAGATAACTTTAAAATCTTGTGAGCTTGAGTTTTTATAATTAAATAATTTATCTCACATTAAAAATTTATATTTTTTATATGATTTGTTTAATTTAATATTTGAAAAAATGTGATATAACACTGAAATCACTCAATATTTTAACTAGTGCTTGAGTTCCTCATAGAATAATTCATATGCAAATTATTCAGACTTCATGATACTAAATAATACTTAGTGACATATTTTAGGCATCCTCCTTTGGGGACAAATTCCATCCATTGGATCACTTTGTAGGCCTAGATCCCATGATAAATCATGTATACCTACTTAAAAAAAGGGTGTAATATATATTTAAATATCAAATATTAGAGAATGATATAACTAAATAAGAGCAATATTGCAGAATATATGTGTTGCTCTGAGATCAAAATTTGCATTCAAAATTTGTAAATATGTAATGCTTCCGCACCCAGCTGAGCCTCTCTTGCGCTGTCCCATCCAAACCCAGTCCAAGCCATCTTTTGTGGCAACATGTTCTCGAAGGCCAAATACATGCATTGGCTCTGAAATTCCTAAAACATGCAGAAAATGGTGCATCTGACCAATTTGTCTTCACAATCCCACCCCTCGTAGCCCAATTCTCTGCATCCCAAAGGCTTCCATATATCCTCATTGCCTGCTTATTTGCAAATGGCGCACCCTTTGACTCATAGTTTTTGAATTCTCTTATAGGTGTCCCATCCACAGATAATCTGAAAAATAAAATGTATCAAGCCAAATCAAAGTAAAATCATGTTAAATAGAAATGTGTTTAATTAATTTTTCTAATGTGAAATTATTTTGTTGCTCTATATAGTTTTTTTTAATTTCTAATTAAATTAATATAATTTGAAAGTTTTGAATTGAATTTTTATATTTATTTTTTATTTCTAATTTAATACTTTTTATTATTTTATTATTAGATTTTATTAATAATTGATCTACAAATGTAATAATCTAACTGTTTATGAAAAAAAAGGCAAGTAGCACATCTTTTTTGATTAAAAATAAAATAATTTTATAAAATATCATAATTTTTTTTAAAATTATTTGTGAATTAAACATAATTAGAAATTGTACAGAAGTTTTATTATTAAATTATATTAAAAGAATACTGTTTATATATGTTAATTGTTAATAAAATTTAATAGAAAAATATCTAATTAAAAATAAGAATAAATTATAAAAATTCAATTTAAAAATTTTAAAATATAAAAATTTAATTAAAAATTAAATAAAAATTTGAAAATAATAGAATAATTTATTTATTTATTTTATTTGAAGAGATTCTCACACGGGATACCATAGGGTGGTGTATGTATGGAAGTTTAGTGTGGGGTCAAACCAGAGATAGAACTGCTGCTCTCGGTTGCCTTGGCCTTGAGTGTATATATTTGTGTGAAGAATGTAAGGCTGGCCACTCAGACTGCCCAGAAATTCCAAAGTCTATTTCGTCCCATCTTGATCCTTTTGACTGAAACTGCCATACATGAAGCAGAGTGTGTTAAAAGTAAAATAATAATGTTCCTACGTTTATTTTCACTCGCACAAAGCTCCACTTAATTACACTCAAACTGTAAAACTCACATTTCAATATATGTTTTGGTTGACAAGAATTAGTATATAAAAAGGTTTAAATGTAATTTTGATTTTCAAAATATAAATCAAATAATTTTATTCATTCTAATTTAAAATATTTAATTTTAATTTTTTAATATTTTATTCGATCTAATTTTAATTTTTTTTTAATTTACATCTAATTATTAGTGAAAAATTTTAATTAAGTTAAATAAAATGTTTTATCTAGTTTGATAAATTTTTATTCTTTTATTTTTATATACATATTTGTTATTGTCTTTTTTTTCCCCTCAAATTTATTTTTATTTTTTATGTATAAGAAAATAATATCTCATTGATCATTTATTATATATAAATCAGATCATAAAAAATGTGTTATATTTAATAAAATTATTCCTCCTAACTCTATATTAATTTTTCTATTAATAATTTGATTGAGATTTAACAAAAAAAAATCAAAATTAAACTAATTCAAGTATTAGAAGGACAAAAATAAAAAAAATTCTAAAAAAACTAAAATTAAATTTAAACCTTAATAAAATTAAGTGATGTTAGCATTTTCTAGAATAAAATTAGTTTCATAACAATAAAGATTATGATTCAAAACAAATGCTATACTTACACAATAATATTAATCTTATATCTTTGTTTACAAAATTTCACCCAACTAAATCATAAGTGATAACAAAACTTTCCTATCAATAAAGAGTAGGATTGAAAATTGAGGGCTACTTACATAATAAGTAGTTACAGTGCCTGCAGAATTCTCAACAATTTTGGCACGACCATTGCCCCATGTGGTCTCAAAATCTCGATAGAAATCAGCAGCACATGCTGCAGAAAAGTGGGAGCTGACCAAGAAAGCTAGAAGTATTTTTGTTGTTGCTGAACGTGGGAAAGCCATATTATTTTTGTTGGAAGAGAATCGTGAAATTTGGATGGGTGTGTGAAATTGGGGTACATGGTGTTGGCAATAAAAAGCAAAAAAAGAAAGTCGCATTAATTACACAAACTCACTTACATTAATTTAGTCAATTTTCATTCCTTAGCACCAGAGATATTAAATAAATTTCATTTATTTTAATTTAATATATACTTGACTCAACTTCTTCCTCTATGTAGGGTTTATCTCCTCAGAGTTTTTTAAATGAATTTTTTTTTTTTACTAATTCAGCATTTTTACTCTTAAAAAATACTCATTTTTTTATTTTATTTTTCAAAAATTAACTTTGTGAATTTCTTCCTTCAATGTTTTAAGCAACTGAATCATATAATTATTCAACTTATTATATCAATAATCAAAAGGTTGAAATGACTTAACGAGATTATCACTTGACCGTTAAAAGATGACATAATTTAATGGGATTATTATTTGACCATTAAAAAATAACATAAAAAATAAATAGATTTTATTTTGAACAAAACTTTAATTTAAATGAAATGATTTCTAAATCATTGAAAAAAAATCTCTAAATGCAATAAATTTTATACTCTTTAAACCATCCGGCATTAAATTGAACACCTGTAATAAATTGAAAAATCCCTTAATATAAATAAATTTAATAGATATTATTTCTCACAAAAATTATATTTTTATTTTAAAAGCACTATATTATATTAAAAATCATAAAATAATAATTATATTTTCAATATAAAAAAAACTAATATTGGACATGATAACTAATATTAATTTTTTACTTTATTGATTATGATTTCTTTAGTTTTTAATGGGATGTACATGCAATTTTTCATATAAAGAATTGCGAGCAGAAAATCAATGATGATGGAACTCTAGACTGCGTTGCATTACCAAAAGGAAAAAAATGTTATTTTATTTACCTTTTCCAACTTTCTATTGGTTAAAATTGAATAGTATCTCTTCTTTTTATATAAATGAGTTTATTTATTTTTTAAATTATGTGTTTTTTTATTTCATTATTTAATGTGAATGTGATAGTTACTTTTAGTCATGTCAATCATTTTATCATTAATTTAATATATTAGCTAATAGTGAAATCCCATTATCTTAAATTAAAAAATTGAATGATGAAATTAAGAAAATTTATTTTTAAAAGATGAAATTCAAAAACTCAGTACTTTTTCAAAGATGAAAACATTGAATTACTAAAAAAATTTCATAAATTTTAAATTTATTTAAAAAATTCATAAATAAACACCTAAAAATAAAATAATTTCATAAATATGTTTTAACTCTTGCAATAAATTCATAAATACTTAACAAAATGTAAATCTTTCATGTTTAGAAATATTAAATAAAAAGGTTAGATGAAATTAGATCACTCAATAAATTAAATGAGTGTAACTATGATTAAAAAGTATTGTTCCCTTGGTAAAATAATATTATGAATTTGTGCAAGAGTGAGACACAAGAGTAAGTAAATAATTTGTTATAAATTTTTTTACTTTATTAATAATTAATAATATATGAAAATAATAAGATAAATTGAAATAAAAATAAAAGATTATTTATATGAAATAACTGAACCGTGTTGTCACTTATTTAAAGTAATTTGTGTCATCTGTGGGAGTTAATTTATATTCTTTGACATACAACAATCATAACTATATGCGGTTTAGTCTTTTAGGTTTGACACAAAATTTAAGATGAAATTCTATATCTTACCTTTTTAACTCTGTCTAAAATAACACACAATATTTACACATTTTTCTTTATAGATTTGTCTTATATTTTTCTTTTGCATTTTACATTGTATAAGTTCATATATCTCTCACACGTGTAAGTGCGCAGACACACAATTACATTCATTGGTCATTAAGCCATTTAACTGTATTCCAGAGTCAAAAGCATTCATTGGGTTTAAGATTAAAATTGATGATTAATATATAATTAACACGATCTCATTCATTGTTTATTAAGTCATTTGACTGTTCTGCTTAATTAAAAGAAATCATTTTTACTTTTTATAACTCTAGATCCCTAAGACTTTTTCCAACTTTAAAAGCATTTAATGTATTTTTTTATTAGAAAGCAATTTAAGGTCTTATAATAATTATTTTAATGCATGAAGAAAACAACTACTGATAATTAAATATGAAATATTATCATTCATAATGTTATTTTATATTCAAACTCAAGACTTTTAATTATTATAATTACCTTCAAATATAATAATTTTTGTTTTCATTATAAAAATAAATAAAAAATTATTCATTTCATAAATTTTTTTCCAACAAAACAAGAAGGCTTAGATCTAACAAGCTAAACCGAGGAGAAGTTCTATTTTACTTACAAAATAAGAGATCTTTGTTTCTTCACTTTAAAAGAACAGAAATAGGTATAAATTTAAAAATGAAAAATATGTATATTTTAATTCCATAAGTATGAAAAATTTTCTGTATTTTTATTGTCAATGTTTTTTTTTCTAAAATTAAAAAATTATCATAAGAATGAAATATCAAAAAATAAAATAAATGTTTTCTCATAGCAAGAAACTGAATGTGAAAATATCTTATTTTTAAATTGAAGATTGTGAAATTAAAAAAATGAGATTTAGTTTCCTTATTAAAAAAAAAAAAAGATAAGAGTTGAAGTTAAAAATAGAATATGAAAATAATGAAAAAAAAGAAAAGAAAAGAAAAGAAAAAAGTGAATGGATGGGAGAAGCTGTATACAGATGGCAAGGATGAAAAGTTGGAGTGGTTTAGATAAAGAAGAGGGGCACGTCAACCAAGTGACAGCCCCAGAGGCTTCAGTAAACAACACGCGGTGGTTATTATTATTATTATTTGCTTCATACTTGAGCCTCATCCATTGGATCTACTGTTTGGGATAAACCCGAAATGAATCCATTCTGTCTTTATTATACCATCTTAGCATATCCTCCGGATTCTCACTCATTGAAGCTGTCCTACCAAACCATCTCACCCTCATGCCGACTCCATTCTTGAATGGACTCATTCCAGCTAGCTCTATAATCATTTTAATAGTCGTGGCATTTGTTTTTTTATTAAATATTATAAAATTAGCATTACGAAGTTTTTACATGGCTTCATTATTCTAATTTGTTTGTTTCAATAACTCTGATTTGTCACAGTACTAACCTTTTTACCGGCCTACCCAACAGATGGGCTCCAACGGCATCATTTTGGTAAAAATCTAGCAAGTCTTTGGTGTGGTGTTTCTAAGGAAGCTACCCCTCACTTTTCCGTCATTCCCACTAATCACTAGACAGAAGGAGAGTTTAAGAAATAGAAAATGAACCAACGTTCAAGGATTGGACTAAAGAAAGAAAAAACGAAGCTTAAGCTTTGGATGACATGCATTTACCATAAAAACCTTCACTTCAGTTTGGGCTAATCTTCCTTCTTCGCTTGAGGTGCTATTCTTAGGAAATTTTGATTCGAAGCAAGGTTTGAACTTTGAAGGACCACATTGGCTCTTCCTTCCTTCCTAGGGATTAATCGATCCGGATCTCCTGCTCATCTTAATAGGAGCCGTCAGATGCATTTTAAACGGTTCAGATGCATCCTTCAATTAAATGATTTGATGGAATGATGTAACACATAGATATATCTGGACCGTTTAAGATGCATCTGACGGCTCCTATTAAAGGATGAGCAGCCTGCTCATCTTTAAAGATGAGCAGGGGATCCAATTCAAGGGATTAATTCCATCCTCCGATCAGCTGTACAAATATTTTGCACACACTACAGATTTTTTCAAATACAAATAGAAACATAATAGTCCTTACAAATATGATTCAACCCAAGCAGATAAATTATCTAGAAAATGATATTTTCCTAATCAATTTTACAATTGACATAATTCAAAATTTACAACAAGTTGTGACTGATCAATCACAGATAAATATAATTTATACACATTTTATATTCTTTATCTACTTAATTTTTTATTATGTTTTTGTGCTAAATTAAATACTTGTGATCGGTTTCTTGATTTGGTCAGTTTTAGAACTTAATTTGATTAATTTGGTAATTTGATACTATTTCAAATTTTTAAGTGTATATACAGTCTTAGACTTTGGTTTTATGTAATTCTTATGTCATTGGAAAGCTAAGAAGAATTTCTACAAATGTCATGAAGAGTCCTAACTCTACTTTAGCTGTTTAGAGGGTTAAATTTAGCCTAAAATCCAAAATAGGGTGTTAACCAACTAACTTAGAACTAATCTTGGTATTTTGACCATATTTGGAGCTTAAAACCTCAATTCAGTATAAACCTGTTGACGTCGGATTTTGGTCACGCTCCAAACTCCGGTCAATGGGGGGGATTATTATGGAATCTCAAGCCTGTATTTGGTTCAACCCTAACAGAACAACGGAATGAACAAGGATCAAAGGGAGAGTAGGGATGAAGACACAAGGTTTAGCGTGGTTCGGCCAAATCCGGAAGGCACCGGACCCTACGTCCATGACGAAAGTTTTTATTAATGTGCAGGAAGTGATTTTAGTAGAGTTTCCACTTACAGAATTGTTACCTCTCCCTTCTTTTTAATAAGAAAATCCTATTTATAGAGGAAGGAGGAGGTTATATGCATTAATTACAAGCTACAGTAATGTTACATCAACTATAAATGGAAAAGATAATGAAGGGCTATAATTCGGCTGCTACAGAGTGTAGACTGTGGGGTGGGGCCCTCCTGTTGATCATAGACTTTAGCTTGTAGCCGTGGCTTGGTGTTGTCCTCGCCATGCAAAAAGTCCAGCACCTCTTCGTTGGGATTCCAGGCTCAGGGGACTGACGAAGTAATGAGATGGCGAGCTTGGAGCTATCATAGGGGGGCAGTGAGCTCTTATAAAGGGGGGTTGGCCGTCTTTGTGACTATCCTGCTGGACCACTATTCAGCGAGATGTGGCTTGCTATGACAAAGCTCGCTGAGGTGCGCCAGGCGAACCCGAGTCCACTGCTTCCTTCCGGGCCAATTCTTGTATACAACATTAGCCCCCCAACTCTCAGCTTGCGCAGCGGGCTGGGAGTTGAGTCCTTTCATTTCCCAAAAAGTCAAAGTCCCTTTTTTCCAGAACTATCGCTTCATTTCCCCAGATAACGCACATCCAGTAATTATGACCACACTAGTTGAATCTTTTTCCGAGGCCATTAATGCTGGTGGTTGGGAGGGATGAATCTGGATCCTTTGGTGAGCCGTCACTGGCTCTATATAAAGGAGGGTGATTCTTCAGCCTTGCCATACTAAGTAAGCATGGGATATCCTGACAGGCTACCACAGAGATTCTGGCTTGTTCCGGAGGTGTGTATGGTCTGCTGCATATATGTTTCGAAAGATTCGTCTACACCGGTAACACGGGGCATTCTCGCACATATCTCAGATTATGTCCTTCTGATTTTGCCGTGAGGCAACTCTTTGGTCGGTTGTGCCCCTGGTGCTCCTTGAGTCAATTCCTCCAGGAGGTGCAGGTGGTCAAGGGTAAAAGGGATGCAACACTGTCACTGATTGTGCATTGGAAGGAAAAAAACTAGCGGCGTGCTGACCTCAAAACGCGGCCATCCACGGTCGGCCCTTTCTTTTTTTTTTTTTTGTAGGTGCTTCTTTTGCTCCTCAACTAGCTTGTACTTAGGGTTCTCTAATGTTCCCCCCTTGTTTTATGCCTAGGGCTTTCTGATGCAAATATATCTTGTTGAGGTCTTTTAATGAATAAAATTGACTTTTATGCACTCTTTATCTATTGCTACTTTCTTTTGCAATACGCTCTGGCTTGAATCATCTGCCAAACTTACACATGATTTTGAAAATAATATAGGCTATATATTGGGGCAACATCGCCCTCAGGCTGCTCCGTGAATTGGTCAAGTTTGTATGAGAGCTGCAAAATGAACAGATGAGCGATCTTGTGCTCAGATAGGTAAGTGTGCATGAAAGCTGCAACTTAATTAAGTTCGCATGAGAGCTGCGAAGTAGAGAGGTGAGCAATCTTGTGCTCGAGATGATCTTGTGCCCAAATAGGTGAGTGTGCACGAGGGCTGCAACTTAATTGAGTTTGCATGAGAGCTGCGAAGCAGAGAGGTGAGTGATCTTGTGCTCAGGGCGATCTTGTGCCTAAATAGGTAAGTGTGCATGAGATTTGCAACTTAATTGAGTTCACATGAGAGTTGCGAAGCAGAGAGGTGAGCGATCTTGTGCTCAGCGCGATCTTGTGCCCAAATAGGTGATTGTGCACGAGAGCTTCATCTTAATTGAGTTCGCATGAAAGTTACGAAGTAGAGAGGTGAGCGATCTTATACTCGGGGCGATCTTGTGCTCAAATAAAAGGTGACTGATCTTGTGGTTAGGGTGATCTTATGCCCAAATAAAAGGTGATCGATCTTATGATCGGGGCGATCTTGTGCTCAAATAAAAGGTGATCGATCTTATGGTCAGGGCGATCTTGTGCCCAAATAAGTGAGTTTATTTTGAGCATCTCCATGCCTCAGCGAGCCCGCAACTCAACTGGCTAAGTGAGCTTATTTTGAGCGTTTCCACGCCTCAGCGAGCCCACAGCTCAACTGGCTAAGTGAGTTTATTTTGAGCGTCTCCACGCCTCAGCGAGCCCACAACTTAACATGCTAAGTTTTCATCAATTCTTCTCTGGATTGAGCTCCGGGGGGCCCAACTAAATGAAGGATTAGAGTGTGAAGCCTTTCATAAGGTTTGCGATAAGTTGACAGCATGCGGACTGTGGGAGTTGCTAGCATGATAAAAGAAAACTTAGTATTAGTAATTGCATTCAAAATGTTTGTACAATTTACAAATAGATATAAGAGTTCAAAAGA
>JANHAO010001052.1:0-35302 GCA_026873985.1 Saraca asoca
TAATTATTTATATTAAAAATATTAATTTAATATAAATATTAATTAATATTAAATAACATAATTTTATATTAATTTAATATTTTTAGTATATTAAATTATTTATATTAAAAATATTAAATTAATATAAAATAATATTATAGATTAAATTAATATATAAAATTAATATATAAAATCATTCCACCCAATTTTGGATGGAATGGATATTCCATCATTTGATGAAATTTTGCATTCGAATTTTGTATTCCATGGAATTTAAAATTCCATCCAACCAAACCACATAATCCTTAATTCCATCTCTCATTCATTTTTTATTCCATCCAACCAAACACCACCTAAGTAGGCTGGTCGTATCACTTGCCAAGAGGGAAGATAGACAAATGACACATTCTAAAATAGTCCATAATTTGAGGTCGTTTGACCATTAGCCAATCGATTGAAATTACAAGGGATGTTGGCACTTGGCACAAGCTACTTCTTCCTGGTTAGTTACCACATTTGGTCAAACGGCCTTAGAAGAAGAGTCAGTGAAAACTTTGAAGTGCCAACTGCTTAATTAATGCATGACAAAAAGGCATAATGAGGTGTACATGAACAATATGACACTAGCAACCGCTTAGCGACATTTTGGCTGATGTTACCAATGCATTGTGGATACATGGTAGCACACAATTCACTTAGGATCACGCTAAATGGCATGTTTGGTATTTATAAATATCAGTAAATATCCCTTTTCAAAACCATCTTCCGCACACTTATTGAAATTGTCAAAATACTGACTTAATTATTAGAGTGTGTTTGACGGACCATTTTCATTATGTGTTGACTTCATTGTATTTACAGAACGATTTCCAATCTCTTCGAGCTTCACCGATCAATTGCATCTAGAAGAGAGTTTTAGATAAGTATTTATAATAAGAAAAAATATACTATGGGAAACCTATATTATTATATATTCATATTTTCAAAATAATAATAATATATTAAATAAAGCAAATAAAAGAATAATTATTGGAAGGTTGTCATTTTCTAATATTAAAATTGATATTCTCCCTTGCATATTATATTATTCAGACAAAGGCCGTACAAGAGGAGCTGGACTCGTAACCAAACAGAACCCCACCAAAATTGGTATGCTATATATATTCCTTTGCTTTGTATCGAAGGTATTTCACAAAATTATTGAGATTTAAGAGGGAAGCCAAATCATTCCAAGGGGAAACTGGGATCGCAAACTTATACAGAATAATGGAAGAAAAGAGTGAAAATCAAAAGAAGCCAAACCCATATTGTTTCAATAACAAACCACCGAGCCCCACTTGGGAATCTTCAACATCTTCTGTGTCTGTAATCTCAGTAATAGTTCATAGGTCCTACTTAGACATGTGCAGTTGTGCATGGCCAAAAGAGCAAGGGGATAACATCTAAATTACTCTTCGACTTCGAGGTATTTGTGCTGTATTTCACATGCTTTTTTTTTATTCACGTATATATAATATAATTTAAATTAAATTGAATTAAATTATATCGTACATATAAATATAAAAAAAATTGTGAAAATTTTGTGCTCACGTAGCATTTTTTTTCTAGCCAAAGCGTGATAAAGCAAAGGACAGTAATAGTACATGTGTGTGGTCATAACTAGCTGGCCACATTAATTTTATGCTTTCACAGGAAAACTTGGTGTCATCTTATGGTCATTTTTAGATGCATGCACAACCTGCAGGCACCCGATAAGGATATGGTGGTCCTGCTGTGAATAAGCAAAGTTGTTTGCCAATTTAGACTCCGTTCTTGTCGGAGAATATTTTTGTTCAGTAAAATTTCATTTGTTTGTTTATGAAAAGAAAGAATTTTTATATTATTTATATTAATAAAATAATATATGATATTATGAAAGTAAAGAAAATAATTTCTTCTTTAAAATAGTAGATGTTATTGAAACTCCTCAACTAATTGGGTTAATTGGCTAAGCGAAGTGAAGCAAGTTACTTGCAATCATAACAAGATTAGTTATATATGATAGAAGTGGTTCACAAAGCACACTTCGATTATTAAGTCAGTATTTTATTGGAATTTCAGTAAGTATATAGAAGATGGTTTAAAAGAGAGATCTGCTAATATTTATAGGTGCCGAACGTGTTATTTAGTATATTCTTGAACGAATGGAACATTATCATATATCTGTAGTATATTGATAACATCGACAAGAATTTCATTAAAAGATTGTTAGTGTCATATTGTTTATACATATATTTGATGATGTCTTTTATCACATCTTAGTTGAACGGTTGGCACTCAAAGTTCTCAATTAACCTTATGGTTAAGGTTGTTCAATCAAATAGGGTAGTTAACTGGTAGAAGGCAGCTTGTACCGAATACTAACTCCTCACCTAGTCCTGAATACTAACAATCATTTATAAGTGCCGAACGTGTTATTTAGTGTACTCTTCAACTAATGGGGCATTACCATATATCTGTAGTATATTGATAACATCGACAAGAATTTTATTAAATGATTGTTAGTGTCATATTATTTATACATATTTGATGATGTCTTTTATCATGTCTTAATTGAGCGATTGGCATTCAAAGTTCTCAATTAACCTTATGGTTAAGGTCGTTCAACCAAATAGGCTAGTTAACTGGTAGAAGGTAGCTTGTATTGAATATTAACTCCTCACCTAATTCTGATTAATCGATTATAAATCAAACAATTATAGACAATGAATTATTTTTTATTCCATTGATTATTTTTTGTCATGCTTCTTATATGTAATATTGAATAAATAAAATATATTTTATTATCTTAATATTATATAATTATAAATATAAATAAATAAGATTATTCTTATAAAAGATATTCCTGGTCATAGTCAGTTTTTTCTTATATTTATTATGGTATAACGCTTACAAGTTTCACTTTTCTTAAAACTTCTTGAGAGGGTTGATATTGCGGATTCAATTCCCTTTCTCCACCAAAGAACAATAAAATTTTCCTCTTCCGACCTTTCTTCTGATTCAAAGTATTAGGCTCCTCTCTGTCCCACTCTAATTGGGCCTTCTGCTGCTAATGTTTCTTTAGTTTTGGGCCATGTATTTTAGGACTTGCTTAGGGTAGCAGAAACCTCAAGGAGACCAGCGCAACAATCTTCTCAGCACAATTTGGGCAAACTAGGTTCTCTACAAGGGAGGGCTTATAATAAGATGATTTGATGGGCTTGGCCTCTTGGTCCAATTTCCATTCTTCGTGACAGAGGGTGAGGGTTTAGATGTGAAATTCAGATGCATCGATCAATTAACGAGAGTAAGTATAGACACCTGAAGGTTACTTCTGCACAAAGCAATTTAAAGGGTCAAACTATGTCCTTTTTTTTTTTCCTAAATTAAACAAAAAATGGTTTACGTGGTCCTATAGTACATGATTTTATGGCAAAGTCTTTTTCTTAGGTAATTTAAAAAACATTTAATTCTTTCACTATAATATCGTCCGGCTAGGTTTTTTTTTTTTGGCACAAGCAAAAAGATAACTAGATTGGTTAGTATATAAAGTGAGTATTAAGCTGCCATTTTTTATATATGATTTATGGGTAGAAATTTGCGTAAATATTATTTATTTATTTGCTTTGAGGAGACACACCAATAAATAAGCATTAGATACATTATTTTAAATGTTTATATTTATTTTTAATAATAAAAATGATTAAATCATTAAACTTTTAAAAATCAAGATGGAACCATGTTTAATAAAAATCACAAAATCACTAATCTCATATACAATGAATTAGAATCGATCTATGTAAAAAGAGGCAATACCTTCCCGAGATCAAATGCCCAGAGGCTCTTGAGATCAAATAACGAAAGAGATAAATTATGAGATCAGATAACTTATTTAGGATAGAGAGAGATAAATTACTAAATCGAAAAAACAATTTTTTTTAGCCATATAGAAATTGAAAGAGCTTCAACTGGCTGTAGGATATTTTTTTTTGGTCTCTTGACTGTTTTCGTTGCGTAAAGCTTGGACCTTCATCATCCCCTGGTTGCTTCTTTGATTTTTCTCTTCTCTTCTCTGTAGGAACCTATTGACGATTCGTTACACGCTTTGGCCATTCCTTTCTCTCCCAAACCTCTCTCTTTCTCTGTTCAGTGCGAAGAAAGGGAAAGCGAGAGACGATTAGAAAAATGGCCGATCACATTGCGAAAGGACATGAATTTGAGAAGAAAGCAGAAAAGAAGATCAGTGGCTGGGCTCTCTTTGGCTCCAAATACGAAGATGCTGCTGAACTCTACGAGAAATCTGCCAATTCCTTTAAGCTCGCAAAATCTTGTCTGTATCACTTCTGTTTCCTTTCTCTTTGCTTGCTTAGATTCTCTCACTGATTCTGGCAGTAGCTGGGTTTCCATCACGATGTTTCGGTGCTGAAAGTTTTATTTATTTATTTATTTTTTGAATTGAAATTTTGTAAGTATTGTGGATTGATATGTAATACCTAGATGGAGAAGCTTGCACCTTTCTCTGTTTTTAACTATTGAATAGGTAAGGTTTGGTCTATGAAAGCTGTGTTAGGTGAGTTAGTCTATTATTGTCTCTCTTACTTCTATGTCAAAATGTTGATTGTAGTTTGTTTTAGGCATAATCACCGAGTTTGTAAATTTTGAAACTAAAAACTTGAATTTTGAAGTCTTTCGGGTTTTTTTTTGTTTTATTACCCAGATGCAAAGGCTACCATCTTTCTCTGTTTTATAAGTATTTGCAAGTTTATGATTGCTTTATGAAAAATTAGCCACCGAGTTGGGGTATTGATGTGTATCTTAAATTTCTGTTCAGGGGATAGAGCAGCGTCAGCCTTCATCAAACTATCCAAGTGTCATATGAAGGTAGAAATGTCGGCATAATATATTAGAATAAACTTTGTGCCACTGGTCAAGCTTACTTTGACCTCACTTTGTAATGATGTAACAGTTAGATAGCAAACATGAAGCTGCCAATGCTTATGTAGATGCTGGCCATTGCTACAAGAAAACTTCATCAAAAGGTACATTTTCTTCACATACATGAATTTATGAAATATGCTTATAGAGATATGTGGTACTTCCCTTGGCCTCTGAATTGTCACTTGTTTTTAGTGACTGATCCTATACAGTGAAAGGATTTTATGTGTAAGAATAACCCAGCAATTATACATCTACTTCCTCTTTTGTTTCTTGCCATCTTTACACAGAGAGTTTTTCTTCAATGAAACAATAGTTTTGCATATATATATATATAGCTCTGTAATGAATATTGTCATCTCTGAGTTGGCTTTTGGTTGCAATTAACTTACTATTTTTCAAGTGATACATGGGATAGAATACAGGACCAGAGTTTTCATGGTTCATCCAGTTGTAATTTTTACTGATTGTTTTGCTTGTATAAATTTAATCTAATTTTTGTAGCTTCTTTGTGTTTTTGAAGGAGCTATATCATGCTTAGATCAAGCTGTAAATATCTACACAGAGATTGGTAGACATAACATGGCTGCGAAATATTGCAAGGTACTACTTATGAAGTTTTCCTGATCCGTGATTATGATGTAGAATTTCATATCTTCATTTGTTTCTTCCAATTTTGATCGCCGTTATTATACATCCATTTTCTTCTTCTACAACCAATTAAAATAATGAGAAATTGCTGTGAAGTGAACTTCTAAAAAATTTTGGATTTAGGAAATCGGTGAGTTGTATGAGCTTGATCAAGACACAGAGAATGCTAGTTCATATTTTGAGAGGTCTGCTCAATTTTATGAACTTGGGGATGCAACAACTACTGCAAACCAGTGCAAACTGAAAGTTGCACAATTTTCTGCTCAGCTTCAACAGTGAGTCCTTTTCTGGCTGTTTCCCTGCAATGCACCGTGGCTCTACTCTGCAGGAATGCTCCTGGTTTAACTTCTTTTTTCCAGGAAATTCCCATCATTTTGTGTATCTCTTTGGATTTCCATGTATTACAATGCTAAAAGCACCGGCTGATTACTTTTGTGCTATCTGTGCCATTTAGATTTCTTTATGCACAAGCTTCCTATCATCTGTGGAGATTTTTTCTTGTTATTTGAAATTATTGATGATGTGGAATATAAAGCGTTGAAATTTGAAGTGTATTGGTTTATTTGATAATTACCAGATATCAGAAGGCTATTGAGATATATGAAGAAATTGCCAGACAGTCAGTGAACAATAATTTGCTGAAATACGGAGTTAGAGGTCATCTTCTTAATGCTGGCATCTGCCAGCTTTGCCGAGGTGACATTGTTGCAATTATCAGTTCTTTGGAGCGATATGAGGTTCCTTTTATTGTTTCTGCATGATATTATAATTTTACTTTCACGCTCTTGCTTTTAACAAATTTCAATTGATCGTGTAGGACTTGGATCCAACATTCTCGAGAACTCGTGAGTACAGACTTTTAGCTGTAAGTTTTGGAATTAGCTAGTATTATAGGCTTCGCATGCTTGCATGAAATTAAATAGATATTGAAAGTTATTATTTGGTTAGCATTATTCATATTGCGTGCTATGTTATTTATTTGGTCTTGTCATGATTATTATTTTGATAATTGTTATCATTTTCTAGGATTTGGCCTCTGCAATTGATGAGGAAGATGTTGCAAAATTTACTGGAGCTGTCAAGGAATTTGATAGTATAACTCCACTGGTATATCTTACCTATGGATTAAATTTAAATTCCATATGGTGCATTTTTTATCTTGTCATAACTCATAAGTGTTGCGTAAACCTCACCACATGAGAAAAAGCTCTTCAGTTTTTGGTTAATTTTTTTTATGTTTGTAGTATTTTATCATTAAAACTAGCATTTTAATATTTTTTCTCCCCCATGCTGCTAAGTACTAAGTTTTGACTATAAAATGTTGGATATCATGTTAATTGTGTTTGATATGTGAAAATGACTCATCTGTAGTAGGGATATGGGGATACATCTCTGCATATTAAATGAAGATGCCCGAAGCTGTGTCTGTCCACCTATATAAAAACTTGCTTTGATAACAGAAATCACAAAATACAATTGGTACATGAGTTAATAATTATGATTTGATGCTAAAATCAATAGATGAGTCTTTTTTCAACCTTTCTCTGAATACAACCACAACAATAAGACATTGTAGGGATTTTTCTTTTTTTTTTTATGGTAATTGTAGGGATGTTTCTTTTTAATTGACTGGGCATGCTTCAATCTGTATTTTGTATTTTTAGACAAGAATGAGGTAAAAAACCAAAAACATATTCATCTTCATCTAGAAACTGCACTATCATTTTATGAATACGTATTTGATAAATTGTTAGCTAACTATATCCTTGTAGGATTCTTGGAAGACCACCCTTTTATTGAGAGTAAAGGATGCTCTTAAGGTTAAAGAAATGGAGGAGGATGACTTGACATGATTCATGAATTAGTTTCTGTAAATTTTGTCAGTGGAATGACATTGCTGTTTTGTAAATCCTAGGGGCTAGGAGGAACTATTGTTTGATGCCTTCTCTTATCATTTTAAGGAAGAGGTTACAGTAATTAGTTCTCTTGATTTTCCTTCATCTATGCTGTATATCCCTAGATATTGAACATTTGTTCGAAACCTTATACTCTATTAACATATCTCAGATGTATTTTTGCCTTATAAAATAACTAGACCATGTTATTGATTCTCTTTTGTTGGTATCTTAAAAAGCATTAAGGTTAAAAAAAGGGAAGTAATGATGCTCATGTTGATAGAAGCAACCTAACTAACAAAGCCTTTTATGCTCAATGGAGCTTTAAGTGCATGACATCTTAAGCTTGCAGGCAAACACATGCATCTATTTGCCATCATGGTTCAAACATAAGGCCTAGTTTCCACTTCACACACATAAATGAAAACATGTATAGACTTTTTTGCTCTGCCTAAGCAACAATTATGGATACATTGCTAAAGGCCTTGATCTGAATAAGTCCAAACACTCTCTTGATCCTACTTGGATGCTTCAAATTCACAAGATAAAAACCGGAGATTAACCTTAGATTATAGACATGTTATAAAAATTTCAAACAGAGCCATCAGATTGGATCAAGTCAAAATGATGTGATTCTCCATCATTTTTGCTTACATACCCTATGTTAGAATCTCCAACCCTCCTTTTCTGCTGATTCAAGTTTCAATTCAAAGGAAAGTGAGTACACGCAACACCACACCTTGCCGTAGCCAAAAATGCTTCTGCCATAATTGCCTGGAGATCGATTTCTTATTGAAAGCAATCCCTTCTTTATTTAGCCAGTTCTTTATCAATTTCCCTCTTTATAACCTAAAATACCTTGTAAGCGTTTATCCAAAGTTTCTATGGTTAGGTTACTATTTGAGTCAAAACGAATCTATGGGTATTGCTTTTGTCTGTAACTCCAGTTATATCCTTTAATAAAATATCTAAGCATGCGATCCTCCCTATGAATACCGATTGGCCATTTTTCTGTAGCAACAATGAGAAAACTTTGGCCTTCACATTGATAGGCTTTAAGATCATATGTAACATATGGATTGATGTTTTAAGGATTCCACCTTCTCTACATTTCCCCAACACATTTATCTAACAATATACTTAACACAATCTAAAATAACTTGTCCGATTTAAAAATGATCGATATTGAGCGAGCGGCCTAATTGTAATGTCACAAAGCAACAAAAATCATTAAGCGAGTTTGAAAGGTCAGATCCTAAGTCGAACCACTAAGAGCATCAAGTCGATCTACTAATTTTACGAATTTGATCACTAATCAGACTCAAGACAAATCAATCTTTCACAACAATTGATATAATTAAAGATATGTACAAATGGGATAACTACATCATCAACTGTTAGAAGAAAATCTCGTTCACACCATCAGTACGTTAGAGACACATATACGCTCATCTTTTGCACAAAAGCATGCTATTTAGCATGATTATCACTTATATAAGTGCCAATGTATTCTTCTTTTGATCATTTTCTTTAGTATTATTACAACTTTGTTGAAAAACTAATTTGAGCATCAGAGTGCACTTGACAAATCACTTTTGTTATGTATGACTGATTTTATTATTTGTATAGACCATCATCTTGTCAACCTCCGTCTTTCTGATCGGTCCGCTTCAGAAGAAGAGTTTCATTACCCATCAACTAGAAGTGAGTATACTTCTTATATCTGATTCTCCAAGTGAAATGATTAAATTAACTAACGTAAGTAAAGGGCGAGCTTCAATTGATCTCTTCATAAGCATGTTTATCGGTTCTTTGGATAAATTCGTGCTCAATACTCATACCTGGCCAATCACAAAAAATTCTGTGAAGTTAAACCAAATGCCCTAAATCTGTGTCTAGTTTTATCAAGTTTGTGGAGAGTAAATTACAAATGAATAAAAAAGGAAAAGCAAGATATAAACAAATAAAAACAGCAAGGCTACCTATATTTGAAATTCCCAATGAGAGGATCTGGAAAAATAGTAAAAAAATTAAAAATAAATTATATTATTATAATTAATATATATTTTTAAATTATAATATCATATAATTTAAAATAAAATCACAATTTATAGAGATTTATAAAGATAAATTTAGTATAATTTTTTAATGATTATAAAAAAATGATCAAATTTAATTAAAAAATTTAAGTCTTTATGAATTTAATAAGCTGCTTCCTGCAAGCCAATCTCCACTTTTGCACTTCTCCTTGTCTTCTTTAAATCTTCCCTCATGCATGGCAAATGCTTCTTCATAACTCCCTACCTGATGTCATACTTATGATGGATCCACGTCGTAGAACATTGGCAAAACTATTTGATTGTTTTTCTTTTTACGGATCTTGACGAATTCATCCAAACACCATGTTGAGAAGACATAGGTTTTAGAAAAATGCAATGATGACACATCTCGATTCTTCAATTGCTTTAATTAGGAGAGCCAGTGAAATCTCTTCTCCTCCTTTAAACTCTTGATCCATGAAGGTTTTGTAACAAAGGATTCCGTCAAGGAGGAATGAATTGATTTTAGGATTTTTCAATTTCAAAACAATTTGCTTCAATCTACTTGTAAAACTTAGCAAAAACAATGATTCTCTTGGAAACAAGAAATGTTTGTTCACAAATATAACTCCTAATTCAATAGTCAGTACAATATCAACAGTTCAATGTGATAATGAACAATTATAAATCAAAGCTAAGTAAAATGTAAAAAGTAAAGGAGAAAGGGTAGAGAGATTTAAACATTTATAGTAGTTCCCCATTGAAAATCAATTCCAAGGCTTACATTTACTTCCAAGTTTTCAACCAAGCTCGAATTCACTATAATCAAAATCTCCTAGTTTGGACTGCACTTGAAAAAGCTACAATACAACAATTACTCAATCACAATTGGAAATGCCTTTGAAATCCTCACTTAAAGAAAAGAAAGAAATAGTTCAACCACTCTTATACCCTTGGTTAGGCTACCCTTAGGAAACCCAACAATGAATGATTTTGAATACAAAAAAATTTGGCAAGAACATAATAGCTCTAGATATAGAGATGAAGAACAATAGGATTAGAATCATTTAGATTTAGCTTAAATCTATGAAAGGAAGTAAAGAATTGAATAAGAGATGAATTTGAAAGAGTTTGCCTTTTAAGAGATGTGTTTTCACACTATGAAAATATGTAAAATGTGTATTTATAGCAAATGAAAATACATAGTAAAAAACTAGCCGTTATGTGTGAAATTGGATGTGCGATCATAATTGCAAGTTCAAAATTCGAAATTTGAGTAGAATCATGAGATTCAAGTTTAAAGGCTTCGATTCGACTCAATAAAATTTAGTTCAAAACCTGATTCTGCTTGCTTAAAGTTGCTAACCTTCGGTAAGTCCAGAAATGCATGTAATTAGAATCACAAACAGGGTTTTAAAGAATCGACTCAAATAGCACAAAAATCAGTTTCAATCTCGATTTGAATTGTAAGGCATGAATGCTTGCCCTGTTCCTGCAAGCATGATCACGATAATAGTTTAAAATTGTCGATTCAAATCATGAGTCCTAGAGATGAAAAATTTAAAAATTTGCAAGTCATTCCAACCTTTTTAACTATTTTGTACCTTAAAAAAATACTCCAAAAACTCAACTTCTAGCTAAATAAATATGGTAAATCATTTAGTAATAAGTTGGAATGTTTTTGATATAATTTTTGAAAAACTTTTGTTTAAAAACCAGAGGCAAACCTTCCAAAATCATTTTCAAATTTGAGCTAATTTTAATAATTCCAAACCTTTACATAATATGCAAAATAAGGCTTAATATATATCGTCAACTTGAAGTTCAAGGCCATCTTCAACCAAATGATTGAAAATGAATAAGTTTAGCTCAATCCATATAGTTTGTTGTCATCAAAATATAAGTTTACTTAATTTAGAAAAATAAGGGCTAAGAATAATAGGTTTTGATTTTCTTTTGCCACAAAGCATAATATAATTAACTTGTGAAACCATAATGCATATCAACTTTAAAATAGGAAAACACTGTAACAAATTCACTGGTGTAGAAAGTGGACAAGAAAGCTGCCTATGTGTTATAAGTTGGCCTTGTGAACGATTTGAGGGGGCAAATATACTCGGTTTGACACGAAACTTTATAGAAAAATCAAGCATTGTATGGAGGCATTGTGCTTTAAATTTGAGAGTAATTTGACTTGTGTACTATTTCTTCAATTTTCCCCCGTTTTAGGTGTATTTTTGTAATTTTGGCAGGATTCACTTGTTCGGTGCGGTCAAAAAGCACATGGTTGCGTTCCTTGCATTTTTACTTGATGTCCATATAAAATGACACAAAATCTCAACCTAGAGTTTTAAGAAAATGCCTTACGTCAACTCATAAAAAGTGTGTGTACTCTTGTCATTTGACCTTTTGCTCAGAATGCTCTTTAAGGGGGGAAGTGTCATCAGCTTATTAGGCACTCGGTCGGGGGCACCTAGGGGCCTTGTTAAGTGTTTGTTCGAGGCTTGTTGGCCTTTAATCTAGGTATCTAAAGGAGTGTGTTGGCTTAAAGCCTCCCTTATACTCTGTAATCTATGTCATGAGGCATATATCAATAAAATGGAGTTGTCCCTTTCCCTATTCGAGTCCCTTCATTTTTGCCTGTTGCATCTCAGAGGCTATTTTTGTGGAGCATTCTTGAGACTCAGTTGTTTGGTTGTTTTGGTTTACTTGATTATGTTGCCTTTGGACATGTTATGCATATTCTACACTGCCCTGATTATCTATCCAAGTGTGGCTTGAGTTATTAGAAGACTAGCATGTCGGCTAAAAGGGGCAATATGCATTGCACAATTTCAGCTAGAGAGCTACCAGCCTATAACAAATGGTATTAGAGATTGGTTGCTAGAGAGCGAATTGGACAGCTACACGAACTTGGCTTCACACCAAGTGCTAGTCTTACTAAATGCCCAAGTTCTCGCCAAGCACTTAGAAGAATAGGCAGGAAGAATGGGTAGGCAATAAGACATGGTAGGTAGGGTGAATCAGCTTGAGAGTTGAATGATGGGAATGAGTTCTCATCATGTCAAGGTGGATAATTGGATTAGATTCGGCTTGTCCAAGCTTATAAAGGTTGTAAAAGGAGTGAACAGTTCTCAAATTCATGAAAAGATGGTATCAAAGACATGGCCATGAGGGTAGCAAGAGATTGGAGCTGATCTTGGGCAAAAGTGCAAGAATGTTGCAACTAAGGGAACGTTATTGGTGCATCATGTGCATGCGTGTGCAGAAGTTAGTGGACTTGCTGTACAGCGGTGACATTGGTTATGTGCTCATTCATAAAAGCATTTAAGAGAATGGAAACCACTTAAAAGAGTGAGTAAATTGATAACTATCTAGCGGGAAGAGCTTGGGAGAACCCTTAGTCTTATTAGAGGTTTTGGCCACATCCAGAGGGATAAGTTAACAATTACTGGAGCCAAAAGGTGAAGCCTTGGTTGTGCAAGAGTGCATGGCCACACCACAACCAAAGGGTTGAAACATTTACAAGGATATGAGAATTGATGGCTTATCTAGAAGGAGGAAGCTCCAGGAGAAGCCCTGGTCTTGCAAATAAAACTTGATCATGTCCATGAGGGACATATGAGCTGTAGGCAAAGCCAAGAAGGCAAAGCCATGGTTGTGCTAGAAAGCAGGGCCATAACAGGTAATGGACATATCTTGTGGGATGACACATTTCTTTTAATGTGTTAAGTGGACTAATCTTATTGGAGGAGTCCAAAATCATGTCAAAGGGCTAAAATATCCGGAGGGATGCAATGAGTGGACAAATCTAGTGGGAGGAATCCAAGATTGTATTGAAAGGTATGATCACATTCTAATCAAGGTGATCAAGGAGGGATCAATTTTGCACAATCTGTGGATGCAAGAAGCGAGTTGTAGCACTAATCCATAAGATTCAAGATGAGATGCTAGAGAGCTAGCACATTATAGTCACATGACATGTGGTAATAATACCTGAATAGTGAGCTAGAGTGACATAGTTGTATAATGGAGTAGCTGCAATGACCTTAAGGCGTAGCAGACTAGTACTACATAGTCACAAGATAGACTTTACGGCAATGACCTTGGAGCTCATGATTGCTAGTGCACAAGTATGTGGTGCTCGAGCTAGGGTGACAAACTACTCTACACTCAACCCCTTTTCAAGCAAAAATGGGGAAGCCATCAAATGATGTGCTTGGTGTAAACTATGGTGGCCTAAACATCAGAGGATGTCAAATAAGTTGTGTTGGAGGGCACCAATCTTCAAAAGAGTGGCTAAGAGGGCTATGATATAGGAGTGTATCTACTTTAAAATGCAAGCACTAGAGAGTGCAAACTTAGGAGAGGTCATAAGGACCATGGCGCTAGAGAAGCATCAACTCCAAAAGGGTTGTGATGGCCAAGTAGCAGGAGGATATTAACTCAAAAAGGGTCAGAAGATCTAATCAAAGTGTGTAGTAAAATGAGAGGGATTATCGAATCCAATGTAAGCAACCTTGGAACCAAAGGATCAATCTTGTGTCTCACATTAGTTTATGGGACATTAGATGTAAGGCATCTCTAGTAGTAAAGTCTCAAACACTAAGCGTGCGTACAAGCTATAAAGGTAGCAAATTGAGAGCTATGGAGGTAGCGACCCAAATTAAGAGCTATAGTGGTAACAAGTTAAATTGAGAGCTATAGAGGTAGCAAATTGAATCGAGAGTTCTGTGGGGATAGTGTGCATGCAAGTTACAGAGGTAGTGAGGCTAGCACTAATTGTAGAGGTAACAAAATTTCGAGTTTCAGAGGAGACTCATCCCAAGGTCTGCAGAGGCAGCAAAATTTTCAAGTTTTGGAGGAAGCTTATCTAAAGTCTGCGAAGGTAGCAAAACTCTCAAGTTTTAAAGGAAACTCATTCAAGTTTGCAAAGGCAGCATGGTTTCAATGGAACCAGCTCAAGGAGACAAGCTAAAAGGAAGTCGAGGGAGGAGCTGATGAGCAGTAGATCGAAGATTGTTCTGATGCTATGTCAGGTTGAGTGTGCTATCTTTCTAGAATGTCCTCGAGTGACATTAGCTCAAAGAGGCAAGCTAGGGGTAGTCAATGGAGTAGCTTAGAGGAGCTGGCTGAAGACCTCCATGAAGAGTTTGAAGGAGTAGCTAGAGAGGAGCAGGTTGAAGACCTTTATAGAAGCTGTATTTATTGAGATATCAATTAGGACATTGACATTCTTAAGTGGGGGAGAATGTCACAAGTTAGCCTTGTGAATGATTTGAGAAGGCAAACATATTCAGTTTGACATGAAACTTCATGAAAAAATAAAGCATTGCATGGAGGCCTTTTAGCTCAAATTTGGGAGTAATCTGACTTATATACTATTTTTCCAATTTTTTCCCATTTGAGGGGTATTTTTATAATTTTAGTAGGGTTTGCTTGTCTAGTACGAGTTGAAAAGCACGTGGCCGCATTCCTTGCATTTTTATCTTCACATCTATATAAAAGGGCAAAATCTCAAACTAGAACTTTAAGAAAATACTTTATATCAACTCACAAAAAGTATGTCTACTCATGTCATTTGGCCTTTAGCTCAGAATGCTCTTTAAGGGGGGAAGTGTCAATGGTTTATCGGGTGCTCAGTTGGGGGCACCTTGGGGCCTTATCGGGTGTTCGTTCGGGGCTCTTTGGCACTTAGTCTAGGGATTTAAAGGAGTGTGTTAGCTTAAAACCTCCTGCACGTTCTAATCTATGTAATAAAGCATATATCAATAAAATAGAATTATCCCTCTCGTTATTCAATTGTCCCTTCATTTTTGCCTGTTGTGCCTTAGAGGTTACTTATATGAGGCATTCTTGAGGATCAGTTGTTTGGTTGTTTTGATTTACTTGCTTATGTTACCTTCGAATATATTGTGCATATTCTATAATACCCTGATTATCTATCCAAATATGGCTCAAGTCGTTAGAAGGTTGGCATGTGGATCAATAGTGATAACATGCACCACACAATTTCAACTAGAGAACTATTGGGCCGTTACACTGTGTCATAATATCAAGAAGAATTTCTTTTTCATCTTCTTCCCATTCATTGTAGCTTGCAAGAAATACTTTCTCAACTATTTTTCTAGTAGAGTTTTACCAACCCGCTTCGAACGGACTATTTCCAAAGCCAATGGAAGCCCGTTGGCAGCAAGTTCTATTTGCTTTGAAATGTCTATGTAACTTGGAGCCATCTTTTCACTTTTAAAGGCATTCAAACTAAATAAATCAAGAGCTTTTTCTTGATTTAATTCCTTGACAACATATTTTTTTCCAACCCGACTGCTTGTAATGATACCACTTTCAAGACCAAACGAGTCAAGTCTTCCCGTTGCTGCCTGTACCTGCTCCAATTTGTCATTATCATCAAGAATCGAAAGAAGTTTCTTTCGTCTGAGCATCATCTCTCGTATTATTGACAGTCCTCAGTTGACAATTCTTGTCTTAATCTTAATATTATTCGTCCTAAGTATTTCGGAAAGAACTGTCTCCTTTGAGATGTACTAGGCCATCTCCAACATAAACATATTTCGTTTCCACAAAGGATGCTATTGCGGAGTCCTGCAATTAGGCTTCCAGGAAACTCGTTTGAGCTGACCATTGCCATTTGTTTTCTTGTACAGCCGGCACAGTTCCCTTTGCGTCAGCAGTGCATGGTATAAAACTGAACAAAGACATATTTCACGAACTCTATCATAAAAAGAAAAAAAGTCAGTTAAAATAGAGAAGAGGAGTCGAAATATAATTTTCTTTTATAAGGGTTGCGTGCAAAGTAAGCAAGTAGGCATTAAAAATCTGGTCTAGCTGAAGTAGGTTTTAATTATTGGCTGTGCTAATATGTATCGTGGGCTAAAATCAACCTTGTTTACACAAGAAAAGAGAATCGTTTCCACATAATATGCATCGTGGGCTAAAATCAACCTTCTTGTAATAATGATACTACTTGTAGGACCAAACGAGTTAAGTCTTCTAGCTAGTGCTTGTATTTGCTTCAATTTGTTAACATCAGATCAAGAATAAAAACAATCTTGTTTAGTCTAAGCGTGGCTTGTATTCTCGACATTCCTTCGTTGACGATATCTTAGTATTATTCATATGAATAATATTTCAGAAAGAAGTGGTCCTTTATGTTTTCTAGGCCATGCTTAATTGAGTTTATATACTCCAATATCAGTAAGAAAACATGAATTTTCAAAAAATAAGCAATTAAATTATAAACAGTTTGAGCAATTGTCGACTTACCTATTCCACGAATTTCACATGTTTCTAAGAGGTTGACTCCGTATTGAGATTAAAGATCTGGAAGTGAGATTACTTCTTTCACATCAGATACTGACACAACCCAAAAATTCATCTTGGACGAGAACCGGACAAGCCCAAAACAACGAAGCAGCCCAAGGCACCTTGCAAAGTGAAGCAATGATTCAATGGCGACCGTGCTTAAAGTCACACAAAATCGTGAAGTGAGTATCTATGTTGTACCTTGGATGCCAAACCCACCGGATCACTAGTTGTATGTGAACAGCCAGCTTCAATTAATCTTTTCAGAAATATTTCTAATGATTTTTGAATGAACTCGTACTCATATTCATACCATTCCAATCACAAAATTTTCTATCAAGTTAAAACTACATATAAAAATCCATGTCTAGTTACTAGTCTCAATTCAAATTGCACATATATCAAGTTGTAGAGATATTTTTTTCTCTTTTCATCATAAACAAGTGAAAGCACCAGAAACAGTAAATATTTACCCATGTTTGATTTGTCGACCAGACGAGTTAGCTGCTTCATCCAAAGCCAACCTCTACTTGGTGTACTTTCTCCTTGTTGTCTTTGAATCTGACTTCATGCTTAGCTAATACTTCTGTATAGCTCCCTACTGATGTCGCACTTCTTATGGATCCACAGTGTAGAACACTGGAAAAACCAGCATATTTTTGGCCCTTTTGCACTCAAAGATCTTAACAAGTTCATCTAGACATCATGTTGTGAAAGCATAATATTCAGAGATATAATTATAGCAGTTCTTGCTTCTTCAATCGCTGAGAGCAAGTGAAATTTCTTCTGCTCCCTTGAGCTCTTCATCATCCATAAAAGTTTTGATTCCCTTTTGCTGCAAAACATAATGCGGATTTCCCTGTAAAATCATAGTGGGTTTCGCCGTTAAAAGCATAGGAAAGCATCATAGCAAAACCCATTGGTGAAGGAAGTGGATGAATGTGCAGCTTGCATCATGATATCAAGGAAAATTTCTTACGGGATTATCGACTAAGGAATTCCACTCTTTCAAATTCTTACTATACAACTTGGAGCCTACTACTTCCAAAGCCAATGGAATGCCATGGGCACTAAATACTATCTCCTTTGAAATGTTAATGTAACTTGGATCCATGTTTTCACTTCTATAGTGTCACAAGTCAGGACTTGTGATCAAATTTGGCAAGTAAATGTGTCCGTATTTGGACAAAATTTGGCACAAAAATTTAGTTTGAAAAGAAGATTATGCGACATGAATTTGAGAGAAAGTGCATGCGTAAATTATTTTTTCCTATTTTTTTTTCTATTTAGAGGGCTTTGTATAATTTTGATTAAAGTAATTTATATAGTGTGAGTAGATAAGTACATGGTTGTAATCTTTTTGGATTTTTATCTTTGCATCGATATATTATGACAGATTAGAACCGTTTTGAGCTAAGAGAAGAGCCTTTATATCAACTCAAAAAAATTATATTTACTTGTGCAATCAGAAATTTGGCTTAGAAAGCTCTTTAAGAGGGAGTGTTTGTTGACTCGAGGTGGGAACCAAGGCACTAATCTAGGGGGTCAAGTGCATGGCTTGGTGCCTCCCTTACACACTTGTTGAATGCTTTGATGTAATTGATATTGCAATTGAGAATCTTGAAGGAGTTGCTGAAGCCATAAGAAATTTGGAAAGTGGAGAGATCCCTAAACTCTTTCGAAGGGCCAGTGTGTAGCTTGGTGCCTTCCCTTGTACACTTGCTGAATGCTTTGAAGCAATTAATGTTGCAATCAGGAATCTCAAAGGATTTGCTGAAGCCATAAGAACTTTGGAAAGCAGAGAGATTCCTAAACTCTTTCGAAGGGCTAAAACTTAGGAATCTTTTGAGTACTGAGTCTCAAATTTCAAAGCTAACATGAGAATCAAAGGCATAGGGACTAATGATGCTTTGTAGGTCGACATTGAGAATACTTGGAGGATTTCGGGGATGCTATGAAAGACCTTACCAATGAGGTGAAAGATATTGTAATAGCTCTTTGTGTGAAGATGAGTGACATAAAAGCCTTAGTGAAAGTATTGATAATGGCCATTAGGAATGAAGATGTGCAGAAGCTTAAGAATTTTGTGTTTGGTATAGACTAATATTTCCAAGTAATTGGCATAACTTCTAAGGAAGTTGAGCTAAACCGAGTTATTATGTTCTTTATAGACAATACTGCTAAGGTTTGGTGGAGGACTAAGTACCAAGAGATTCAAGAAAGAAGGTGTAGCATCAATACTTGGGAAGAGCTCAAGCAAGAAAAGAAGGTGCTTTTTATCTTGAGAATGTTGACTATCTGGCCTAATGAAAATTGAGAAAGCTGAGACAGATAGGGTCAGTTCAGGAATATGTGAAGAAGTTCACAATTATCATGCTTGATATAAGGGACATGATTGAAAAGGATAAGCTATTTTGTTTCATTAATGGTTTATCACAAGAAGTAGCCATGGAACTCTGAGGGAGAAGATTTCAAAGCCTCATGAACGCGGTGACTGCAATTGAGTGCTTGCTTGACTACAACATTAGCTTTTCTAGCCCAAAGTCCTATACAGGGAGCTCGAATACTACTAGTAGTGACCGGTTAGGCAAAGGTGGCAAACCCAAGAGTGGAGGAGGAGTCAATGTAGTGTTATCCCACTTACAAGTTTTAGTATTATCTCAGACATCCAATAGCAAAGGGAAGTCCAAGACCATAGCCTATTTCTTATACAGTGGGCCACATGAAGCAGCAGAGTGTCCATAAAAGGTTACCATGAATGCCTTACAAGTGCAGCTTCAAGAGGAGGCATAAGGAGGTAACAAGGGTGGTAATGAAGATTCTGAGAGGCAGGATATGTCTTGTACTAAGATTAGTGCAATCCGATTCCTAGAGCTCCAAAAGTCACGAGACAATGACAAAGCATGGTATATATGTCACACCTCAATCCATGGCATATGACTGGTGTAGAAGGTCACCATTAGAAAATCCTCTACAAGCCTAACAATGCAAAATCTTTCCTAATCTGACTTATCATACCAAAGACCAAAACTAAATTGATACATAATCAAATACTTCCATTTTTAATTTCTACAAAAAATCTAGTAGAGTTTCCTATGTTTTCTAGACTTCTGGGAATAAGGCCTATATAACAGACAAGGGATACATGCCTTATACATAACCTATACAACAAATCAAAATCACAACAACCTAGACAACATAAGTCTATATCCTACTGGGCATTAGCTAGCCAAAATACATGCACATATTAGCTATACCAACAACCAAAGCTTTCACCATTAATATACCTTAAGCTTTGCAAGAAATGATCTACTTAATCAAGGAGCAGATCCTGAACTAGATGGGTAAGGATGGATGGTGGGGGTAACTTTGAGCTTTAAAATATATGAAGGAAAATAGGGTGAATTTCATAGAAACTCAATAAGCAAATAATCCCACAAAAAAACCAAAACTCACTTTGCAACTTATAATCCATATCTAAATGGTGAAACATGCATTTGTAAAGATAACCTCACTAGTTTTAAAGAACAATCTCAAAATAAATTTCAAAACTTTAATTTATCAGAAAAGTCAAATCAGTAAATATAGTAATCAACAAATTAAATAGTGTAATAGAGTATAATATTATGAGAAAATACTTATCATGATGTAAACATAGGAAAAAAAATCATTAAGATTCTCTAAAATTTACTAATATTCAAGCAACAAATATTCTAGGTTTTCTTTTACAAAAAAAATACAATTGGAATCCAAAGGATATTTCCTAAAGGTAACCGTACCTAATAGATATCTTCGTAATACACTAAACACACCAATGAGATATTTATATATTCTCCCCCTTATTTCTCCAGCAAGTATTCTAATCACAAGTGCACTTAAAGGTTTTCCAAGGAATTTCCAATGGATTCAAGATTTCAAAAATAAGTAATCGGTCTAAAAGCGTCATGCTACCTAATATATCTAGAGATAAGAATCAATTCTAATTAGATCATGATATTAGAAATGAGAAAATATAGTCAATCATTCCAAGTAGCATAAAATTCAATAATAATTGAAATTCCATATCATGGTAAAATGAAATCACTGATTCTATACATGGTAATGATTGTAAAATGCAGAAATGCACTAAGATAAACCATTTTCATATTTATGCATTGATAACAAAATATTTTAATTATTTAATTATCCTCTCACTAAGCTTCTTAGGGTTTTAACTGATTTATTTGATCTGTGATTATTGCATATTCAAGTTTTGTTTCAATTGGGAGCTTTATGCAAAATTCTGTAGTATTTGGCTATTTTGAGCAGTTTCTGTAATTTGATTATAATTCGAGATACACTTGTCTAATTAATGTGATCCTTGTCTTTAGGAAAGCTAAGATGTAGATCTACAACTTTCATGAAGGCCTCAAAGACTGAATTGCACCATTGGGTACCTGAAATTGGAGCTCAAATCACAACTAGAATGCTGTCTCAGCCCTGCCTCTGGCAGCCTGACCTTTATGCACAGACAATAACTGGAGTTATAGAGGTCTAATTAAGGTGAAACTAAGCCCAAATGGAAGCTGAGACATAATGTCACATTTCCTATGAAGACTTTCAGTGATGAATAGATCATTATAGGTGTGAAAAATGAGTTACAACAGAGAGGCAGAATTGCTATGAGCTGGGCTTCTACAGAATTGGACTTTTAGGCCCCAATTGGCCTAAAACTTGAACCCTTTGACCATTTCCTGAGGTAACCCCATACACCATCAGATCCAAGTTAGAGAAGAAGATTGCAATTGGAGTTTTAAGTAAAAGGATAGGCCTTAGCAAAATGACAGTAAGCAACCAGTCTGTACTAACTTCCTACCTGCTCCACAAACCAACAGACAGTTTCTCTTTCTTGGGTAGTTTTTGTTAAAATGAGTGTGATGGCAGAAGAGAGCATTGTATTGTGACATATTGTAGCATTTTAGTTTTGATTTTTCTCTGCATTTTTTGTGCCTCCTCTCCATGGAAGGCTAAAACTCCTGTAATCAGTCCAAAGGGGCTGATAACTTGAAGATTAATGTGGAGGTCTTGATATTTCATTTTACATTCAATCTATTGGTCATTTCTTCTCCTTTCCTCTTTGTTTTTATGGATTCATTTAGTTTAGATGTCAATATGATTATTGAGATTTTGATAATCACTTGTAGAATAGGATAAGAAAACTAAACAATGCATTGAGATTTTGATGGGTTATTTGTTGGCTGAGTTCTGATTAGACTCATTAATCATTTCAGGGATTTTTGTTATGATTTTAGGCCATAAAATATGATCAATAATTGAATAAATACTTAGTGATCAATGATGGATTAATCTCAAGTTTAGTGACTCATTTAGACTAGTTTTTACTTGCATTTTGTTACAGTTTCTGCCTTATTATTTTCCTGCTAGATTAGCTGTTGTAAACCAACCCCTCTATTTATCTCTTAATTTGATTGTTATTATTAGAAGATCTAATGGCTTAACCCGGTGTTGCCTTATACTATAAGTAGAGTAAGGTAATTCGGTTATATAAACTTCTAATTCTGACTGGTTCAGCAGCCGGTCATGCATCATACGGTAAGAATTTTAAATCAAACTAGCATAGTTATTATCCTACTCAGAAATGATGACATTCCATATAATAAAATTGTTTTGTTTTACTAAATAGGATTTCAAAGGAATAAGATTATCCATTCACCTTAGGAACTCTTTAGATGATCAAAATTTTCCAAAAGAAATGGTTGATGCCAAGAAGAAAGTTCCACAAATTGCTAGGTTACCAAGCTTGAGAATTTGGGTCACTTTACCTTTTTGGGTATGATCAATATTAAAATCAATCTTTGAACATAAATTTAAAGTCCCTTGATTAAGTACACCTATCCTACATTGATATTAGACCACGATATCTAAAGCTAAATTTCAAGAGTCAATTAGCAAGATCACCTACCTGAATATTTGGATGAAATTGAAAATTGACATCAATGTGCTTGACTCTCTGATTTATGCATCATTGAAGCTAATTAAACAAAAAATTCAACAAACAACATATTTTTAGGGTTTAGGTTTCATGTAGGATTTCTTGAAAACTTGAGAAAAGCTTTATATAGTATAATTCTAATGCTATAGGAAGACTCATTGGCATTTAATGAACTGGTGGATAGCTTAGCGTGGGCTGAATTACTGTTGGGGAAGCCAACTTAACAAGAAGATATACGTTGGAGGAGAGGGAAAGTGATGCCGTTGATTCGGATCGGTGAAGGGGAAGAGCCGAAGGAATGATTGGAGGAAGAAGGAGAGCCAAAGCTCGCCAGACAGTGAAGAAAACAAGAAAAAGATGACCAGCGTAGTGGTTCAGGGAAAACAGAGCATAGGAGGAAGCTTTTTCAAAAAAAAAGGAAAAAAAGAAAATGGGGCATGAGGAACAAGAGCAACACCCAGGTAAATAAAAGCAAAAAGGAAAATAGGGCAAATTTTAGTTTAGCCTTACCAAAACTTCAACATTTTCACTAAGGTCCTCTAGAAAAATGGAAAATTATGATACAGGCCCAACAAGATTTTTAATATTTTTGTTTGAATCCACCAGATTATCTTTTATTTATTTTCTTATTTTATTTTCCTTAAGGTGTTACAAACTCTTCCCCTATCAAAGAATTTGCCCTCGAATTCTAGAAGCATAGTTATATAGGATCAAAATGAAGTATTAGATCATCTCTTAGAATTAAGGTTCCAAAGACATAAGAAGTGAAGGTCCATATTGAAAAGTCATTTGAACAGATGGGGGTATTTATCCTTTTTAACCACTTCAGGTTCCCAAGTCATCTATTCTTTACCATGGTTTTCCCATAGGACCTTCATAGAAGGGTATTCCTTGGAGTGAAGTTTTCTAACTTGACAGTTAACTATAGCTACAAGATGCTCCTCATAAGTCATATGATTGTCCAACTTAATTGGAATTTGGGGAAGGATATGAGATGGATCCAAAACATATTTCTTCAATATGGACACATGGACAACAGGATGGATGTTTTTCAATTCTGGGGGTAGATTTAGCCTATAAGCCATAGTGCCTATTGTGGACTCAACTTGCCCTTTTTACTAAACCTCATTACTCCTTTCGTAAGTGATATTTTCAAGAACACCTGATTACTCACCTGGAATTCTAAGTCCCTTCTTCTTTTATCAGCATAGGACTTTTGGTGACTCTGAGCTATTATTAGCTTTTTTCTGATGATTTTGATTTTTTCATTTACATCCTGTACCAAATCTGGGCCTAATAACTTTGCCTCTCTTA
This sequence comes from Saraca asoca, assembly GCA_026873985.1. NCBI lineage: Eukaryota > Viridiplantae > Streptophyta > Magnoliopsida > Fabales > Fabaceae > Saraca > Saraca asoca. The sequence continues at coordinate 24,147 of JANHAO010001052.1, forward strand.
TTTCAAACCATCCAATTGGAGATCTACATTTCCTTCCATATAGTGCTTTGAAAGGAACCATTTGAATTACAGAGTAGTAGCTATTGTTATAAGCAAATTCATTCAAAGGTAAGTATCGCTCCTAGCTACCTTCAAATTCTAACACATAAGCCCAAATCATATCTTTTAAAATTTGAATGGTTCTTTTGGATTGATTGTCAATTTGAGGATGAACTTGAAAAGATCTCTAAAATCAAGTAGTGAATTAAGTAGCTTGGTCGGATATAATCGACAATGAACTCCATGTAAAGATACAATCCGATCTAGGTACAACTAGGCATACTGGGAGGCTAAATAAGTTTTTCTTACAGGAAGGAAGTGAGCACTCTTGGTAAGATGATCGATAATCACCCAATTCAAATCATAGCCTTTCAGAGTTTTTGGCAACCCAATAAGGAAGTCCATGGTCACTTTCTCCCATTTCCATTCAAGAATCTCCAGGTTCTGATATAAGCCTGCATGTCTCTGATACTTAACTTTTACTTGTTGATGTGTGAGACATTGGGAAACAAATTTTGCTATGTCTCATTTCATTCCTTTCTACCAATAACCCATCTTTAGATCTTGATACATCTTATTGCTACCAAGGTGTATAGCATGAGAAGAGGAATGAGCTGTATACATAAGTTGATGTCATAGATTAGAAACTTTGGGCACCCATATGCAACCATGATAAGTCAAGTTTCCTCTATCATCTCTTGCCAGGCCAAAATTTGGTTCATTTTTCATTTTATCAAACAAACTATTTATGTCCATATCCTGAACCTGTGCAGTCACAATTTGATCAACAAGTGGAAACTGTACTTGCACATGGGCTATGAATATTCTAGGTTCTGCTGTTTGCAATTAAACTCCACAGGCTTCTACCTCATGCATTGCTTGAATGATCAGCCTCCTGTGAACCTTAATATGAGCAAGAGTTCCCACAAAGTTTTTACTCAATGCATCAACCACTACATTGGCCTTGCCTAAATGGTATAAGATAGAGCAAACATAATCCTTCACCAATTCTATCCAATGGCATTGCCTCAGGTTTAGGTCTTTTTACTCGAAGATATACTTTAAGCTCTTGTGATCAGTGTAAATTTTACACTTTTCACGATATAGATAATAGCACCAAATCTTTAATGCAAACACCACCATTACCATTTCCAGGTTATGAGTGGGGTAATTCTATTCATATTTCCTAAGTTGCCTCAATGCATAAGCTATGACTCTGCCTTATTGTATCAAAATGCACCCACAACTGATCTTGAAGGCATCATAATAAATGGTATAGTTACCATCACTGGTAGGTAAAGCTAACACCGATGCCATGGTCAAGCACTCTTTAAGTCACTGGAAGCTTGCTGCACTTGAATCAGACCATACAAATTTAGCATGCTTTTGAGTTAGCTTAGTCAAGGGGGCTAAATTCCAAGAAAAGTCTTTCATAAAGTAATGATAATACCTAGCCAAAACCAAAAAGCTACAAATATGAGTCACTAAGGTGGGTTTAGGCTAATTTAAGATTGCTTCTACTTTCTTGAGATCTACACTGATACCTTCTTTATAAGCCATGTGTCGCAGAAAAGGTACACTGGACAGTCAGAACTCACACTTTGAAAATTTAACATACAATTGATGCTCTTTGAGAGTTTACAATATTATTCTCAGATGTTGTTCATGAGCTTGGTCATTAGGGGAATACAGTAAGATGTCATCAATGAATACAATTACAAATTGATCTAGGAAGGTTTTGAAGATCTTGTTCATCAAGTCTATAAAAGCTGTGGGAGCATTAGTCAGTCTAAAAGACATCACGAGGAATTCATAATGACCATACCGTATTTAGAAAGTAGTCTTAAGATGTTTTCTTTTCAGATTCGTAACTAGTGGTAGCCTAAACATAAGTCAATCTTGGAAAAGTATTGAGTACCATGAAGTTTATCAAACAAATCATCAATTCTTGGTAGTGGATATTTGTTCTTCACTATGACTTTATTTAATTACCAATAATCAATGCATTGTCTTAAAGTTCCATATTTCTTCTTTACAAATAACATAGAAGCTCCCTATGGTGAAGTACTAGGATGGATAAAACCCTTAGCCATCAAGTCCTACAATTGCACCTTTAACTCTTTTAATTCAGTTGGTGCCATACGGTATGGTGGAATAGAGATGGGATTAATTCCAAGAACAATATCAATGCAGAACTCAACCTCTTGTTTTGGTGACATTCCAGGTAGTTCTTCAAGAAAGACATCTAGGAACTCTTGAACTATTGGTACATTCTCTGCCTTTTGTTCCATCATTTTTGTGTTTTGAATAAATGCCAGGTAAGCCTCACATCCCTGTTTAATCATCTTACTAGCACTCAAAGCAAAAATAAGATTGATAGAAACATCACCCCTATCTCCCTAAAGTAAAAGAAGTTATCTATCTGGTACATAAAAACTAACTAGTTTATTTTGATAATCAACACATGCATGATGTATTGATAACCAATCCATGCCTAGTATAAAATCAAAGTTGACCATGTCTGGCATAATTAAATCGATAGGCAAAATAGTTTCACACACATCAATCTCACAAGAAGTAATCATATCACAAGCTATCAATTTTTGACCCAGAGGAGTAGATACTAACAACTGTGATTCTAGAGGGAGTTGGGGTCTAACAAATCACAAGGCCAATAAATGGAAACAAACAAGTGGCTTACACCCAAATCAAACAATACATATGTTAAAATAGAGTCAATTGTTAAGGTACCAGTAACCATAGCATTAGAGGCCTGGGTGTCCTACCTTGTTAGGGCATATACTTTCGTAGTAGCTCCCTGTCTGCTACAATAACCTTTACTAATTAATCCTCTACCTCCCCCTCTTCTAGTAGAATCAAATAATAGGGGCCTCATGGATGCTGCAAATCGAGGCAGAACATTCCCCGATGCACTAGTGGCCCTAATGCCACTAGGTGGGGTAGAAGAATAAGGGCAATCTCTCACCAAATGGCCTATCTAGCCACATCTGAAACAAGCTCCAGTTCCTCATCTGCAAATCCTTGAATGAATTTTCTGATAGGTTTGGCGTGGCCCTGGTGCCTCAAGTTTAATTGGAACAGAATGGCTAGAACCAGATTTGCTAGAAAGGTGATAGCTAGAAGCAGTAGCACTTGCAGACCTCCTACTCGGATTACCAGTACTTGGATGCCATAGGGATATAGGTACATCAGGCCATAGAAATGGAAGTAAGAGTCATGGAAAGAAAAAGAGAAAGAGAAGCCTAGGGTAATACAAGAAAGAAATCTAGATCTGAAGGTACTAGTGGAGATTCCAAAAGACAGACATCTTTAGCTTCTAGTGCACCTTTCTCTTGGGAACTAGAGCCTGTTTCACATGTCTCGCAAACTATGAGAGGTGGAGAAACTAAGTAGCATATTCAAAAATTGATAACCTTTTTTTGCTTCAAATTATGAAATTCCTATAATTTGGCATATCGTTATCCTTTTGGAAAGAACTACTGTAGAAAAGTGGTATGAAACAAGTCCCGCGTATTGGCCCTATCTCCTGCTAGTCCATGGCTTTCCTAACCTCTATAATAATCTACCATGGATCCATCTAATAGGAATCCAACTAGTCTTATAGCAATATCTTTTGGTCATTCAAGGACCTACTATAATTGCTCAACTTGGTCTAAGAATAAAAGAGGATCCATTAATGACCCATTGCTTGAATACTTGGGAGGCTTGAGCTTCTGAAACTTTTGAAAGTAGTTTTTGAAATTCATAGTGGTTGGCACTGTAGAAGGTGGAGGGATGGAGGCAATTGAGTTTCTAGCCTCTTTTGTTACTGTCTTTGTAACCTCTATTGAGTAAGTTCATCCACAAACTCATTTATAGCTCTTTGTAGGTTTGTAACCCACGTTGGGGCATCCAAGGTGAATGGGCTAGCTGTAGCTCTAGAAGTGGAAAGAGCCTCTCCTTTAGGTTGGGGAGTCTTTGGTTGCACTTCTTCACATGTAACCTTGCTTCTGTCCCTAGCATAACCTTGGCCCCTAGATTTACCTCTACCTCAAGATAGTGATTGTGAAGAAGATGGTTCGTGAGAGGTTCTTTTGAATGCTTCTTCTGATTGGCATCCAATGTAAGCCAAGGATTAGATTTTGGGTGGCATTTTTTAATTATCAAATAGAAGGATTGGTTTGGACAAGATTTAGATATATTTATATACATAGGAATGAAAGATATAGGTAATGTAGAGATTTTCAACAAATTCATGGTGTAGGCATAAATATATCCTTATTCATGTGTCGTGCTCCTAGTTGCACTAATATAAACTCGGTATGTCTATCCCAATTTGATAGTTGAAGACCCCTAATCATGTACCTAGACTCTAAACCATACTCTGATACCAACTTTGTCATGCCCTGATCCACAGCACATGACCGGTATAAAAAGTCACCTTTAGGAAATCCTTTACAAGCTTAACAATGCAGAATCTTTCCTAATCTGACTCACTATACCAAAAACCAAAACTAAATTTATGCATAATCAAATATTTCCAATTTTAATTTCTATCAAAAATTCGACAGAGTTTTCTTTGTTTTCCAGACTTTCGGGCATAGGGGTTATACAATAGATAAGGGCTACATGCCTTATACATAACCTGTACAACAAATCAAAATCATAACAACCCAAACAACATAAGTTTATATCTTACTAGGCATCAGCCAATCAAAATACATGCACATATCAACTATACCAACTGCCAAAGCTTTCACCATCAATATACCTTAAGCTCTGTAGGAAATGATCTATTTAGTCAAGGAGTAGATCCTGAACCAGATGGGTAAGGATGGATGGTGGGGGTAACTTCAAGCTCTAAAAAATTGAAAGAAAAATAGGGGGTGTTTCATAGAAACTTGGTAACATGGTAATCCTATAGAAAAACCAAAACTCAGTTTGTAACTTATAATTTGTACCTAAATGGTAAAACATGCATTTGTGAAGATAAGCTTACCAGTTTTAAAGAATAATCTCAAAATAAATTTCAAAACTTTAATTTATCAAAAAATTCAAGTCAGTAAATATAGTAATCAACAAATTAAAAGGTGTAACAGAGTATAATATTATGAGAAAATACTCATCATGATGTAAATACAGGAAAAAGAAAAATCATTAAGATTCTCTAAAATTTACCAATATTCAAGAAACAAATATTGCAGGTTTTCTTTTCCAAAAATTACAATTGGAATCCAAAGGACAATTCCTAAAGGTAACCGTACCTAATAAATATATTCATAATACACCAAACACACTAATCAAATATTCAAATATTCTCCCCCTTATTTCTACAATAGATATTCTAATTACAAGTGCACTTAAGGGTTTTCCAAGAAATTTCCAATAGATTCAAGATTTCAAAAATAAGTAATCCATCTAAAAGCATCATGCTACCCAATATATATGGAGATAAGAATCAATTCTAATCATATCATGATATTAGAAATTAGAAACTATAGTCAATTATTCTAGGTGGCATAAAATTTAGTAATATCCAAAATTCCATATCATGGTAAAATAAAATCACTGATTCTATAAACAATAATTATTGTAAAATGTAGAAATATGCTAAGATAAATCATTTTCATATTTATGCATCATATGGTAAGAATTTTAAATCAAACGAGTGTAGTTATTCATCTTACTCAGAAATGATGACATTCCATATAATAAAATTGTTTCCAGGGGTAGGATTATCCACTCAACTTAAGAACTCTTTAGACAATCAATTTTTTCCAAAAGAAATGGTTGATGCCAGAAGAAGGTCCCACAAATTACTAGGTCACCAAACCTAGGAATTTAAGACATTCTACCTATTTAGGTATGATCAATATTAAAAATCAATCTTTGAACTTAAATTTAAATCCCTTAATTAAGTACACCTATCCTACACTGATATTAGACCATAATATCTAAAGCTAAAATTTCAAGAGTCAATTAGCAAGACCACGTACTTGAATATTTGGATGAAACTAAAAATTGACATCAATGTGCTTGATTCTCCGATGGATGTATCACTAATGCTAATTGAACAGAAATTTCAACATACAATAGATTTTTGGGGCTTAGGTTTCATGTTGGAGTTCTTGAAAACTTGAGGAAAGCTTTCTATAGTATAATTCTAATGCTAGAGGAAGACTTACCAACATCTAATAAACCAGTGGATAGCTAAGCATGGGCTGAATTGCCATTAGGAAGCCAACTCAGGCTTGGGCTAGAGGATACCAGAGGAAAGGGAAAGAGATGCCATCAAACTAGACTGGTGAAAAGGAAGAGCTGAGGAATGATTAGAAGAAAAAGGAGCAATAGGGCTTACCAGGCAGTGAAAAAAATAAGAAGAAGATGGTCAGCGCAAAGGTTTGGGAAAACAAAGCATGAGAGGAGGCTTTTCTAGGAAAAAAAAAAGAAAGCAGGGCATAAGGGGAAAAAGTAATGCCTAGGAAAATAAGAGCAGAAAGGAAAATAGGGAAAATTATGATTTAGCCCCACTAAAACTTCAACGTCTTCACTAAGGTTTTCCAGAAAAAAGGGAAAATTACGATACAGCCTAAGCAAAACTTTTAAGATTTTTATTTTAATCTACCAAATTATCTTTTATTTATTTTCTTATTTTATTTTCCTTAAGATGTCATAAGATACCATCCTTATCGGTAGTCTATTCACACAAAAAGCTATGCAAGTCTAAAGGTACTAGCCTACATAGTAGTAACGAAGGTAGTGGATGAAGCACATCGAGAGAGAGATGTGTGAAACAAGCAAATCCATTTTAAAGAGGAGTTTATGGAGGAGCTAAAGGGTGTCATATGTGTCCAAAGAGCTACTACCTAACATATAAATTTGATTTTATCTTATTGTGATATTCTTACATGTAGAGACATTCACTTAGTTATAAGGATCCACTTGTGGCAATAATTTAAGCTCATATTACTTTGAGAGTACCAGAGTTTAGTCACAAGAGAAGCTTATGATAATAACCTCGAAGAGCATGGGTGTGTGCAAGCTAGAACAAGAGTGAAGGATTACTCTTTGTTCAACCCTATCGATCATGGTAGATGGATGCCATCAAGGTGTCATGTTTGAGGAGTGATGCTGTTTGAGTAGTATAATACATAGCAAAGTATGATAGATTATTGAAACCACATGAGCATACTTGTAAGCAATAAATGGGACTTACAAGCAAGCCATATTTTGATAGCAAGAAATGAGACTTATATTGAATAATGCATGAGACTTGCATTTCTCACATTAGTGGAATGAGACATTGGATATGGGGCATATCGGTAGTAGGCCTACCCAAAAATTCCTAGCTCATGCTTCAGTTACAAAGACAATCATATTGAGAGTTATGGAGATAACTCACTTTTCATCGTCAATAACAAGTCAGGGAGATAGGTAGAAAAAAGCCTAAGAAGAGCTAAAAAAGAGCATATCATAGACTTTCAAGGAGTAATGTCATATTGAATTGTTGAAGACAAAATGTTGGTAAAGTGCAAAAAGATAAGTAGAAAAGAAGTCAAGGGAGGAGCTTGGGGGAAGTGGATTAAAGATTCTTTTGAAGTGGTGTTAAATTGAGTCATCAATAAGGATGTCAATGTTTTCAAGTAGGGGACAATGTCCCAAATTGGAACTTATGACCAAATTTAGGAAAAAATGTGTTAGGATTTGGATAAAACTTAATACAAAAAATCAAGCATAAAGATAAGATCATGAAAAGAATATACATGTAGATTATTTTTTCCTATTTTCCCCTAATTTGAGGGTATTTGTGTAATTTTGACCAAGATAAGTTGTCTAGTGTGAGTAGATAAGTACATGGTTGTGATCTGTAGATTTTTATCTTCGCGTTAATGTATCATGATGCATTAGAATCCTTTTGAGCTAGGAAAAAAGCCTTTATGTTAAGTCAAGAAAAGTTTGTTTGCTTGTACCATTAGGGTTTTAGCTTAGAATGCTCTTTAGGGGGAGTGTTCGATAATCCTAAGTGGGCATTGAGGCACTAGTCTAGGGGATTGAGTGTGTGCTTCCCTTACACATATGGGAGTTTGTAACAAGGTTTTAATATAAATAAAAAAATAGCCTCCTTTTTAATTAAAATATTGTCCCACAAAATTTATCTACTTTTTGCATTCATCTGCATTTATTCGAATTGTATAAATACATCATGTTTGCCAATATGAATAACTTGATTATCTTTATACATAAATTGATTGCTTATGTGCTATGTGTTTGCTACTTATAATTGCCTCAATATGATATAAATTATAAATGTTGCCCATTATTTTCAGAATTAAGTTGATGTTTGATTAGTTAATTAGCTTATTCTGAGGTACTAAGAGAATAAGTGCCGAGACTAAGCAGTGCACATTCCAATACTCAAATTTCTAGACCATGACATAAAAGGCATTCCAACTAAAAAGTGCTAGCAAATCTTCATAATTTAAATTCTTTTACATCATATATTTTTTTCTTCGCCATAAGCAAATAGTAAATTTTTGTCCCTCGTTGTAATAATGATTGTACTACTAGGACTAAACCCATCACAACATTCAGTAATTGATTGTAACTGCTTCAATTTTGCTATAGAATCAAGAATGAGAAGAACCCTCTTCTGTCTAAGCCTAGCTTGTATAATTAAAATTGCTTTATTGATAAGTCCTACCTTAATATCATTCTTTCCAAGTATTTCGTTAAGAAACATCTCTTGGAGATGCACCAAGCCATGCTAAATTGAATTTTCTTGAATGTCAACAAGAAAACATGAACCTTGATATGTTACCTATTCCATGAGTTCCATAGATTCCCAAAATCTTGATTCCATAACTACATTGAAGGTCAAGAAGTGACAACTTTTTTCATGCGAGATGGCAATCCAATTGGGTGATTGCTAACATGCAAAGGATCACATGGAATTAAAAATTTCATATCTAAAATCCTTTTAGTAATATCTTCATTTAAATGGTCTTCTCTACACCTGTCAATATTGTTTTAGAAGTTTTTGTAAGTTAAATTGATATATGTATATGAAAATTTGCCCTAGTTATTACTGGTAAATATAATTTTTTATACCAACCTCGAGCTATACAAAAATTATATTTATCATCCTTTTAATTTAAAAATATACACTAATTCACTTTTAATTTGAAAATACACTACAAAAAAATTGCCCCTTAGTGGCAATGGGGCAATTTTTTATGTATTTAGCAGTAGTTATTTCTACATTTAACGACAGTTTCTATAACTGCTAGAAATGGTATACATAGTGACGGTTTTTTTTGAATTTAGTGGTGGTTTCTAAAACTACCATAAAATATAAGATAGTGGTGGTTTTCCCTGAATTTAACGATGATTTTTCAAAAAATTAAAAAAATAATTTTTTTACTTTTTGCGGTGATTTCCTTTATATTTAGTGGCTATTTTTTGAATTTTTTTTAAATTTTTTTTGCAGTGGTTTTATTTGATTATAGCGGTGGTTTTTTGGAATTTTTTTTTCAAAAAAACTACCACTAAATGCTATGTTTCAATTTTTTTTGTTTCCTTGTCCTAATTTTTTCTTTATTTATTATCCTGCTGCAAGAATAATTTACAATAAATGCATACGTTTTAAATAAATGAAATTAAATAAAAATTTTGTATTAATAATAAATATTAAATGTTAGAATTCAATAACTCTATATATAATTTGACAATTGAAGGGTCTAAATCAAGGTGGTGTGCTACGACTATCATGGGAAGAAGACATTGCATCTGCGACATGTCTGCTTCCTACATTTGGTAGCTATAAAATAAAATTAGAGTAGGTTACTATACTAACCCTGAAAATTATTCATATATAACGAATGTATGGAAAAATCAAGAAATTCCTACTAATGCATCTTGGACAAGTATCATGATCAATTCTATAAATTAACTATAACCTATCCTACTATCCCAAATCAAGTGTTTGCAATACTATCATTATGAACACAATGATCACACTAACTTACTTATTGAAAGTAAAAGGGTTAAGTGAAAGTAGTTAAATTAAAATTCTATGAACCCATTAGCTAATACAACAGCAAATACAACAGAATACAACAGAAAATATGAAGTTTACAGCAAATATAGTAGAATGTAGCAGAAAATACGGTAGCAAATATAGCAGAATCAATGTAGAAAATCAAATTCCTAGAAGATAGCTCTAACTTATGACTTATATGTAATAAATACAATAGCAATAGAGATAGCTAATCCATCAACAACAATCAACAAACATAGCCTATCCATCATCAACAAGTAGAGAAAAGAATAAAAATTTATTGATGGAAGGTAGGCTATCAAATCGGTAATTTCTTCAGGCACTGTTCTAAGTAGTTTTTGAAAAATTGATGCCAATGCTCCTTTCATAGCTAATTATCTTTCATGTTTAGAAGTCAACTCTGCCTCCAAACTTTAGAATCTGACCTACACCTACTCACTACAACCAGGGCTATCGAATGTTATGCCACTGAATTGCCAAGCTTTGCCAAACACATTTGAAGGGGATGGCCCAATGCCCAAATCTTGAACCCATCCAGAGTGCACTTTCCTAAATATCTTTGCCATGGCATCATCCTGTGGCATGGCCTAAGATTGTAATGAAGGATCTTGGGACAAGATCTCATAAATTTGCTCTTGCAAAAGTAGAATGCCCACTTCATTAACACATTTGTGAATATGTAATCCTATAACATAAAACATGAAACAAAAACTAACCCTTTTGTCTTTAGCTACTTCATTAACATACATGCCATCCAGTTTCTTATGAACAAGAAACCATAGATTTGTTCTTCACACTGAATGAACTAGCTCTCCAACCTACATTAGAATATATATATATATACATATATATATCAATTTAGCTAGTGTATCTTAACTTAGATAATATAATAGTACTTAAATAAGAAAGTGTGGAACAAACCAATTCAGCCCTTTTCCTGGCAAAGCTTTTGGAGCTAGTTGTGTGTGGTACCAGTTGCTTCTGGCAATTTGATGCATTTTTTCTACACATTTCCTACAAACGTGAAGGAATCATTATTATCAACATTTGCATATACATT
>JANHAO010001053.1:0-35338 GCA_026873985.1 Saraca asoca
ATCATAGTTAGGTTAGATTTAGAATTTTTGTATCTTAGGTATTACAAGAGCCTATTAATTTCTTGTTGTAAAACTGGTCAATAAGAGTCCTCTAAAATTCCTATGTTTAGTTAATAAAAATGATCATATGGTTGAGTATTGATCTAGTGGAGTAGACTTAAATTGCAGTTTCAATTCAAGTTAAACCACTTTAAAAATCTATGTCTTATTTCTTTAATTTCTGCATTTATATTCTTACTTAATCACAGATTTTATATTTTTGAATTTTTGCTACATTGAATATTACAATTCTGTTAATTTGATTTCTGGTTTGCACATTACTTCTGGAATCTTTTATCAATCTGATATAATTCTTGAATGGTAAAATCTTTTGCTATGCTAATTGAAACAAACCATTTGTTTACTCAAATTAAAATTAACAGTATTGTTAATTTTTTTTTAGAATCCTACCTATAATAAAGAGTATATAAATTTCCTAACCAAAATAAGGGAAAGATCTATAGATTTGTTATATCAATATCGGGACCAACAATTGGTATCAGAGCTTTGGCTTTTGATACTCTTTAGTTTAGAGGAAATAATGGATTCTAAATTAACTATTTTGTTAGATTGTTCATTCTTGAATAGTCCTTCTATTTTTTTTACAATGAAAACTTTGCCTTTTGGAAACACAAAATTAAATCTTTCATATAAGCATTAGATGTAGACATGTTAGAAATTCTGGAGTTAGGATATGAATGTCCCAAAACATTAGTTGATGGATTATTGCAGCCTAAGTCTAAATTTTTATGGACTGAAGAAGAAAGAAGGAAACACCTCCTTGCTTCCAAAGTGAAATGGGTTGTAATTAATTCTTTGTCTACTAATGAGCTTAAAAAAATTTCTAAATGAACAACAGCAAAAGAAATCTTGGAAACCTTGGAAAATGCTTATAGTGGTAGAACTGAGGTTGATTCCAAAAAGGGAGGGCAACATTGTCTTATGGCAAAACATAATGAAGATATTTGAGGTATTAAAATATCCTTCATTTTTCGGTGGCTCTTATGTTAGTGACATTGATAGCGAATCAAATATTCACACTGATGCTAAAAAAGATAATGAGTATGATGATTTGTATAAGGAAATCTATGAAGCTTTGACTAAAGCCAACAAGGAATTAAAGCAATTGAAAACTCAAAATGAAAACTTGCTTAAAAAAATTAAAGAGTTTGAAAAGGAAAATAGAGATCTGAATGTATTAGCTGAGAAACTATTGAGTGAAAGCAAAGTATGTGTTCATTGTGAGTCTTATAGGTCTAAGATAGAAAAATTGAACAAGTCGTTACAAGGGTTTACTAATAGCAAAGTTAAGTTTAATAGCATGCTTGATAATTAAAAAGCTTCTCAAAACAGAGCTGGTTTAGGTTACAAACAAGGAAGAGCAAAGAGAAAATTTCATTATATTACCTATTTCTACTATAATAATAAAGGTCATCATATTAAACATTGTCCATTTAGAAATGGGACCTATGTATTAAGAACAAATGAAAAACTGGCCTCGCTGCCTAAAACATCTAGCTTTAAAAAGGATGTTTTACTACTATCTAATGGATCCGGACCCAAGATTAATTGGGTACTAGCAAAACAAATGTAATTTCCTTTTTTGTAGGATTATGAGAGGGAGAGAAGCAATTTGTGGTTCCTTCACAATGGATGTTCACGTCATATGACCGGGAACAGAAACAACTTCATTACTCTTACATCTATCATAGGAGGTAAAGTTACCTTTGGAGATGATGCTAAAGGAAAAGTGATCGGAATAGGTAAAGTCGATAAGATGCTTAACTGTTTCACTAATGATATGCTACTGGTTGAAAGTTTGAAACATAATCTATTAAACATAAGTCAGTTTTGTGACAAAGAGAACATAGTAATTTTTAATGTGAATAAATGTGTGGTTATTAATGATAATGAAAAACAAGTAAAGCTTGTTGGATGCAAAATTAATAATATTTACTTAATTGACTTGTATGCTGAATCAAATTTGGAGTCATCCTATTTAGTTAGTCTGAACGAAGATTCTTGGATCTCGTATAGGAGACTAGGACATACCAATATGGAACTTATAGGAAAACTCTCTAGAAAGAATTTAGTTTTAGGATTGCTAAAGCTAAAAGCTCAACTACATTAAACATAGAATGTGTGATACATATTTGAAAGGAAAGCAAGTCAAATCCTCATTTAAATCAAAAAGGGCTATTTCTACTTCAACCTTGATTTGCTTCATATGGATTTAGTAGGACCATCTAGGATCAGAAGCTATGGAAGAAATCTCTATGTGCTTGTAATTATAGATGATTATTCTAGATTTACATGGACTCTATTTCTATCACATAAAAGTGACATTTTTGAAGCTTTTAAGAAATTAGCAATTGTTATTCAAAATGAAAAAGGATAAACCATAATAAGTATTAGAAGTGATCACAGAAGAGAATTTGAAAACACAGAGTTTGTTGCTTTATGTGAATCAAATGGGATAAGCTATAATTTTTCAGCACCTAGGACACCTCAACAGAATGGTGTAGCTGAAAGGAAAAATAGTGTTTAGTTGATATAGCTAGAACAATTTTGAATGAGAGCTCACTTCCAAAGTGTTTCTAGGTAGATGCAGTTACCACTACTTGCTATATATCTAATAAAGTTTTAATAAGGCCAATTTTAAATAAAACTCCATATGAACTTTACTATGGAAGGAAGCCTAATGTGTCTCATTTACATGTTTTTGGTTGTAAGTGCTTTGTGCATAATAATGGAAAAGATAATTTCGACAAATTTGATGCTAAATCAGATGAGGCTATTTTTATTAGGTATTCTTCATCTGGCAAAGCCTTTCATGTATATAACAAAATGACTTTGAAGATTAAAGAATCCATACATGTTATTTTTGATGAGTTTACCTTAAGTGCAGACAGGCTAAGAACAAAAGATGATTAACAAAACTAGATGAATTCTAACTCTAATTCAGAGGAGCAACAAGATCAATTAAAGCCAAATGTTCTTGACTTAAAGGATGATGATCATGATATAGTCATCCTAAACATCTCTGAACCCAATACTTCACAGAAACAATAGAAGTTCATGGAAGATCATCTTAGAAATTTGATAATCGGAGAAGCAAAGCAACTAAACGAGTAACACGTAGTCATTTATGAAATATCCGTAACCACTTAGCTTTCACAAATCGAACCCAAAAATATTCAAGAGCATTAAAAGATAAAAATTTGATTTTAGCTATGCATGAAGAACTAAACTAATTCAAAAGAAACCAAGTTTGGACACTGGTACCAAAACCTGAAAATAAGTTTGTTATAGGTACTAGATAAGTCTTTAGAAATAACTTAGATGAGAATGGTGTAATCATAAGAAATAAAGCAAGGTTAGCGGCAAAAGGTTATAATTAGGAAGAAGGAATAGAGTATGATGAAACTTTTGCACCAGTTGCTAGGTTAGAAGCTATGAGGATGTTATTAGCCTTCTTATGTTTAGACATTTTAAACTTTTTCAAATGGATGTCAATAGTGCCTTTTTAAAAGGATACATTTTGGAAGAGGTGTATGTTCAATAATTTCCTGGGTTTGAGGACCACCTCTATCCAAACCATGTTTTTAAACTTCAAAAAGCCTTGCATAGATTAAAGCAAGCTCCTAGAGCTTGGTATGATAGGTTAAGTAAATTTCCAATTCAAAAGGGTTTTAAAAGAGGAAAAGTTGACACCATATTGCTCATAAAAGAAAAAGGAAAACATATCTTGCTAGTTCAAGTCTATGTAGATGACATAATATTTGGTTTTACAAATGATGTCTGGTGTAAAGATTTTTCTAAGATAATGCAGAATGAGTTTGAGATGAGTATGATGGGAGAACTCACCTATTTTCTTGGACTACATATTAAATAGTGTTTAACTGGTATTTTTCTGAACCAAACAAAATATATAACTTATTTAATCAAGAGATTTCAATTTGATAGTTATAAGCCCATTGGAACACCAATGAGTCCTGCACTCAAATTAGACTTAGATGAAAATGGTAAAAGTGTAGATGTAACTATGTTTAGAGGAATGATAGGAAGTTTGCTTTACTTGACTGCTAGTAGACCTACTATTATGCTAAGTATTTGTTTATGTGCTAGATATCAAACTAATCTAAAAGAATCACATCTAAAAGTAGTAAAAAGGATTTTGAGATATCTTATTGCAACTAAGAATTTGGGGTATGGTATCCAAAAATAAATACTTGTAGTTTGATTGGTTATTCCGATGTAGACTATGTTGGTAGCAAGACTAACAGAAAAAGCACTAGTGGTGCTTGCCAATTTATTGGCCATTTTCTTATCTCTTGGTCTTGCAAAAAGCAGAACTGTGTAGCACTTTTTATTGCTGAGGCTGAGTAAATAGCAGCTGGAAGATGTTATGCTCAGATTTTGTGGATGAAATAGAAACTTTTAGACTATGGACTAAAATTTGATAAAATACCCATAATGTATGATAATACAAGTGCTATTAACCTCACCAAAAATCTGATTATGCATTAAAAAATAAAACACATACAAATAAGACATCATTTCCTCAGAGATCATGTCCAAAGAGGTGACATCTCAATTGAGTTTGTGCAAACTGATTTGCAACTAGTTGATATTTTTACTAAACTACTAGATGCAAAGCAATTCGTATTCATTAGAAGAGAACTTGGAATGTTAGACTCTTCAAAATATAATCTTGACTGACCTTTTATGATTCAATGTTTTAATATTTAAACTTTTATGCATGATTTTCTTTATTGATTTCTAACTTAAGCATTGGAGTTTCTTTTACTTTATTTTGGTTGGAATAAGGCACATGAATTAAAGTTTGAGTTGTGACTTAAACTTTTATCAATCGAGTTAATTTTTGTACATGATTAGATTTTGAATCAAGTTTATAATTGATTAGAATTTCTCCAGGCTTATTTTGAGTTTTTGAATCAATTCAAGATTCAAGAATATGCATATTACATCGATTCTAGAACTGGTTAAAAAAATTTTAAATGTTTTGGTCTACCATTTAAATTTCTCAAATTTTTATTCATCAAAGGAAAATCAATTGAAGAATTGATTCTATTATAGATAAGTTGATTTTCAAATTAATTTCATCACTAGCTCATGTTTTATTTTAATTTATTTCTCCTAAAAAAATTTTAATTAGTATAATAACTAGCTGAGGAGGAGCATGGTTCAAATCATAACAAGTTAGTTCACAAATAATCTTGATATTACTATTCATAATTTTTTTTAATGATTTTACTTTTAATAAGCTGATGTCTCTTCTCTAATTTCTTTTTAATATGCTAAAAGGGGGAGAGAGATGAGATTTTCAAAAAGATGAGAAATATAAAATTTTTAAGAAATATAAAATTTTTTATTCTCACTGATTCTCATCTTACATTGATTTTTGACATACTTTAAATCTCATCAAAAATTGTTTGTTATCATAAAAAAAGGGGGAGATTATTAGCCTAGCTATACCTTCTCTTCAATTTTGATGATTGAAAAATAATTTTTTTGAAAAATAATTTAATCATAATTATGGGCTAACTTTATTTTTGAATGTTTATTTGTTTTGTAAAATTCAAAGTTGATCAAAGTCATGATTAGCTTTTATTTTATTTCTTAGGATCTTTTGTAATAGAAATTACTTTCAAATTGCTCAAGTATGTTTTCTAAAAATAACTTACAGTGAGGTAAAACAAATTATTTAAAATAAAATTTTCAAACAAATTTTCTGTATACTCTTTCACAAGTCAAAATTTTGTAAAAATCATTTTTCTCTATGTGAATTGATTCATATCAAAAATTTGTGAAATACATTCAAATCAATTCATCAATTAATTCATTAAGAAAATTTTTCTTACCGAAAGTTTGGAATATTTCTAAATTGATTCTATAATCAATTTGAGATCTATTTTTAAAACTATGTGAATCAATTCATCCATCGATTCGTGGATGAATTTTAAGGTGATCTAATCGATTTACAAATTGATTAGTTAGTTAGAAGTTTGTTATAACTGTCATGAATTGATTCATAAATCGACTCAAGCACCAAAAATCGATTATTTTCTAACTCAACTATAAATGGACCATACCTTACTTTCAAAAGAAAAAGGAACTACAAAAAATTCATTGCTATGAAAACTAAGAAAAACCTAGAGCTTTCATCTGCTATCTTCTATCTCACCTAGATTCAATGATTCTAACAAATCTTGAGCGATTAGAAAGTGATTTCTTTATAGATAATTGAGATTCACATTTCAATTTCATTGTTTGTATTTCTAAATTCTATCTTGTTCTATTCTTTAAGATTTCTAGGGTTAGAAATCTAGATACAAAGGAAAAGGTTGATTTTTCCTTTGCATCCTTCTGAAATTGTAAGGTTGATTGTAATTTGTAGTAGGTGTATTGAATTTTAGTTAAATCTTCTTAGCTGTGAGGTTGATCATAGTTAGGTTAGATTTAAAAATTTTGTATCTTAGGCATTACAAGAGCCTATTAATTTCTTGTTGTAAAATTGGTCAATATGAGCCCTATAAAATTCCTATGTTTAGTTGATAAAAATGATCATACGGTTGAGTATTGATCCAGTATAGTAGACTTGAATTGTGATTTCAATTGAAGTTGAACCACTTTAAAAATCTATGTCTTAATTCTTTAATTTCTGCATTTATAGTCTTGCTTAATCACATATTTTATAATTTTGAATTTCTGTTACGTTGAATATTGCAATTCTGTTAATTTGATTTCTGGTTTGCACATTACTTTTGGAATCTTTATCAATCTGATATAATTCTTAAATGGTAAAATCTTCTACTATGCTAATTGAAAAAAACCATTTGTTTACTCAAATTAAAATTAACAGTATTGTTAAATTTTTTTAGAATCCTAGCTATAATGAAGAGTATATAAATTTCTCAATCAAAATAAGGGAAAGATCTATTGATTTGTTATATCAATATCGGGACCAACAATCCTTGCCTTTTAAGGGGTGGATTCAAGTTTCTAATCTTGAAGTTATTTTTTATCTCAATCATTCAAGGACTTCTTTCAAGGTGTTAGTCATCAAGTGCTAATGCCATAAGTTTACCTTGAAATGTGGGAGGAAGAATAGTTTAGATGCTTGGATCAAAATTAACCAAATGCTAAAGGATAAAGGACTTTCTTGTTTTTGTGAGCAAAATCACTTTTTGGGTCAGGCGAGATTGAAGTGATCAAAGATGAAAGTCAGAAAGACTAGTAATTGAGAAGTGCCTAATACATTGGAGAATTAGGAAAAGGTTGCAAGATATAGAGATTGTCCCTTAGCTATAACTTCTGATCATATGGCTTTTGAGTAGATAGATCCTTTTTAGGAATTTTGGCTATAAAAGGATAAGTCAGCTTGCAAATTTATCTTTTTTATGTTAGTTGTGATATTATTGGTAATGTATTCTTCCTAATTGTTTTGAGAGAGGTAAGCTTTTCTATGGTTGCACATTAGAGTAGAGGTGGTGGAGTGGACCCTAGCATGTGGTCTCTATTTGGCTTGTTTAACCAAGGTTTTTTGGAGGTCAACAACCCTAGGGTCATAACATTCTAGATTTTATGAAGATCCTTAGATAGGAATTTAGGTCATTGGGAGACTAAAATGCACAAAATCAAGTAACTATGTAATCATTTAGGATGAGATTTATTTCATTCAATGACCAAGGGATGAATCCATAAGTTTTAGAGGAACTCAGAATAATCACAGGATGTGAAATGGAACTTCAGAATCTTTCAAGGTAGTCTAGATGCCTAAGAGGATTTTTGGGGTTAGGAAAGTTCAGATCAAATTCTAACCCAATTAAGGACCTCTAAACATATCAATGCTTATGCATTTTAAAAACTAGATTGAGAAACCAATGACCTTACAAAATTTGGGTTAGATATGACTCTACTGGCTCTGGAAACGAATGCTCGAAAGTATGTGAAGGGTTAGAGAGCTTTTTCTTCCTCTGATCTTTTCTCTTCATTTACCTAAGTTAGACACCTCTAATTTTCACCAAATTTGAGTATTTATTTTACTCATCTTCCTCTCTAATCCTATGTAATTTAATTTTGATTTTGGAAGCAAAAAAAAAAAAAACAAGGAAAATGATGGGAAAACTTTCACCCAAATGGGTCCTTCATGACCAAATTTGAGCTCTTAAATTTCTAACCTCCCCGGTGCCTTTCTGATAGTGATTTTAAGGTGCTCTTATAAACATTCCAAGAAAAAGATGAAGGGTAGAATTTATAGCAATTTTCTTACTAAATTCTTCTCCTTTTAATATTTGGAGTTCTAAATCATCCTCCCACTTTTAAAAGTCCAAAAACTTCTTCCCAAGGACTAATGAGTGATTCTTACACTTCCTTAGCTTACTTATGTTTGTTGGTTGCTTATATATGTATATTATATGTTGTTGTTCTTGAAGAATATGATGATATTTTGCTCATATATGACCTGAAGATATCTAAGTCTTCCCTAAAATTACTTTTGTCTTTATGGTTGAATATATGAATGAATTAAATGATTAGAATGGATGTATGAAGTTGATTTAATGAGGAAACTCCCTAATTAGACACTAGGGCATTGTTTCAATTCAAGAAAACCCTAGACTTTATAAATACACATCAAATAAAGGTTATTTAAACTTTAAAATCAAGATTTCAAAATAATTTATAAATATGGATTTTTTGGGGGATGTGGTTCAGCCAGGCCTAGTATGGGAAGGATTCCATATTGTTTTAATTGATAAAAATCATAGAGTTAGTGTATATATAAAGAATCTTGGTGGACTATGTCTTAAAATGATGAGTTTGAGTTTAAATGAAATTATGGGTGGTCTCTAGGGCATAAGTTTGGCCACTATGCATAGAGAAGGGTTAGATTGATAATTTTTAGTTGCATCAAAATTAAACAAGCTCATAATGACCTAAGAATATTAAAGGAACCAACCCCAAGTCATTTTGAACTTCTAATAATAGTATGATAGTGTTATTATGCTCATAATAAGATCTAAATGAAAGAGATGGGTGATCAATGTTTTAGCTAGGTAATTTATGTTTACATGAATCCTAAACAAGTAAAAAGCTTGGATATGGTAGATGATGTTATTAGTGATTTATTTGGAAAAAATTGGCATGAACTAGTAAAATATATAACTAAATATAGCAAAACTATTTGTTAAGAGTAACTTGTTTAGAAACCTTAAAATACCATGATAACCTGAGGAAAAATGGAAATAAAATGCTAGAAAATATTTAAAGGTATGCCAATGATATTTTCATAAAGTTAGGGACCAAAATGAATAATCAACAAAAGTTTAGGGTCGCCTATGAATTTTGGAATATATAGAAGCAAATCAGTAAGTAGGGAAATACATGTGGAAAATGATATAATTGATGTTTTAGGACTTATTTGTAATGATCCTAAAATAATAGGGTTAAAATTTAAATATCAAAACTTTAGGGGCTAAAAAGTAATTATAAGCAATAATAAAGAAAGGGCAATGAGGCTGGATATTTAGGTGATAATATGTGATGATTATCCCTATGTGTGATATTGTGAAAAATAATTAGATGTGTAAAGGAAATTGAAGTGGAAATGTGAAATATAATAAAAAGACCAAGTGGGGCAAGAATATTGAGAAATTGTATACTTGAGATTGTGCAATGTAGACATTATGAATTTGATTTACGAAAATCATGCCAAAGGCAAAGAAATGAGAATGTATGTTGTATCCTAGATGCAAATCTATTGGTTTGGGACTGCCTTGGTAGAAGGTATGTAATTCTAACAAAAACATAAGGTTGGAGGAGGGGGAAGGATAAAGATGGAATCGAAGGAATTATAATACCCCAAAAATTACTTTGAACAAACTTTTATAAAATCCTTTCTATGTGATCATTTTATGAAAAAAAAAATATTTAAACTCACAAGTTTGACAATTGTCAATATGTATCTGAGAAGGTTTTTGTGTATGATTTTATTTAAAACTTTAGTTTCATATTCCTTGTTTTCAATGTTTTAACCTATTAATATTGTTTTTAAATGTTTGATGTATAATTTACTTTAACTAATAAGTACCTATTTTAACTTACTTTATGACAAGATCTAAATCATAAGTTTTTATTAAATTTTGCTGAAGTTTTATTTTCTTAGATTTTAGATTTAATGATGATGCACTTAAAGTTCTATTTTTATTACTCTAACTATTAATATGTACTAAGGGAACACTAGTTTTAATGATAGAAAATCTAAAAATTAATTTTTAATTATTGTACTTAATTTTTGTGAACTAAATATACTTGTTATACTTAATTCTTTTGTAAATTAAATACACATTTCTCCACACATTTTGCTTTTCCTTTTCTTTTTCTTGTCCCTTTTTTTTATTTGCCTATCTTCTTTTTTTATGTCACCTACCTCTACTTCCAAAGTCTTCTTCATCTTCTATCTCACTCTCTTATTGTCAAACCACCATGCAGCCTTAGCGGTCATGGCTACCAATGTAGATTTGTCATTCAAATGCAAGCTTTTCATCATTTGATGCTATGTGAGAGACAAGGTTGGCCTACTATAGAGATTGGCCACAATGAGTATGACAGAGACTAGTGGAGCTTACGTTAGGCTAAAACCTTGTCAGGATGCCTTTGCTCAACCTTCATTGGGCATCCACAATTCTACATTTCATCATGTCACAACGATAGCCAAGGAAGATGCTGAAGGGAGCTGGGTTTGGGTTTTGCTTCTGCAAGATGTTTTTTAGTTGGATTTGGAGGTAGACCTAGGATTATTTTATGGCTCTAATCATCATGTATTGGTTTAGTTTAATGAGTTAGCTTAAATAATGAGTTTTGGATTGTTTAGGGTCAAATAGACAAAGTTTTAAGGTGTTTAGTTTAGTGGGTTGTTGTAGTTTAGTATTGTTTTAGTTGTACAAAAGGTTGATTTTATACTCTAATAGCTTATTGTTATCTTGTAATAATCTTAGCTAGTGATTAAAATGTTTAATGGTCTTTTGGGCATATATAATTTCTAGTTAGTGCTAATTTAAAGGTCAGAGTATATTTTATTAACTCTTGCATAGGAGGACTAATTAAAATTTAGTGGAATTATATAAAAGAAAGAATAGGAAAGGTAAAAAGGATAAGGAGTGGGTGCTATCCCTTAACATTTGTGAAAGGAAACTTATATTTGGTAAAAAATAATTAAAGTATAATTTGAGCTTAGAAAAAATGATAAATTGTATAATTGATACGCTAAGAGCTTAAGGAGCTTGGAAACATCATCTTGGAGCCCAAAGAAAAGCCTAAGGATTTTTAGGAAACATCCCAAGTTGGAAAGCCTTGAAAATTGTAAGCTTGAAGAGCTTAAGAATTGTGAGTGGATACCTCTACCCTTACTATGCAATTAAGTATTTCTTGAATATAAATTATTATGTTTACAAATATTTTGAAAGCAACCTTGCTAAAGAATATAGTCGAAACTTCTAATTAATA
Source organism: Saraca asoca (assembly GCA_026873985.1). Lineage (NCBI taxonomy): Eukaryota > Viridiplantae > Streptophyta > Magnoliopsida > Fabales > Fabaceae > Saraca > Saraca asoca. The sequence goes on from JANHAO010001053.1 coordinate 11,569, forward strand.
TGTATAGTTTTGATATGAGTTAGATTGATTTCTTAATTATATGAAATTTAGATTTTCTATTTTAATTAGAATATAGTTTCTATAATTTTGAAGTATTCTTGAAATATCTCTTGAAGTTATGTAAGTTTTACTTTTGCATTGTTCACTTTGAGTACGGATTTTGTGACATTTATGAATGGATATTAATGATTTAGTTTGGAATATTGATATGTTTTTATCATGACTTGTATTTTTTCCTTGATTATGGCTTGTTTAAGTATCCTTTTTTGTATCAAGTTCTAGTGATAAGAATGCTATTTGGTACAAAAAAATTAATGCTATAAATTAGAAGTATAAGTACCTTGAAATGTATGACTCTTATAAAGAGTAGAGTAATAACCTTAGAATAGGGTAACATGTGCAATGAATCAGTACTACGCCTTCCATCTTTAAGGTTCAATGACTGGTAAGGTGCTATTGATTTATACATCTATAGAGCCTACTTTCTTTTGAGTTAGGTCTCTTTTAATGGCCTTTGATAATTGCATAACTTGACTATTTGTGGGGAACATGGTTGTGAATTCTATTACCTATACATGATTTGCATATGCACACCCTTATGAAAGCATTCCATGAACACGTGAAGTTATGGAGATTGATGTGATTGTGTAATACTGAAAAGTATTGAAGTTATAATGCCATGAGCTATATAACAGTTGTGTAGGTTGTAGGGGAGATCAGAGACATATGTCATTATATAGGATCATTACTCTATTCTTGCAGCAAGCATCATGACATATTACATTTGATTGCTTTGCTTAACTTGTGATTGTAAAGTGACATTATTTGAGATTGTGAAAGGGAGTTTATATTACTTGGGTGTATGCACTTAGTATACGACTATATTATATATCCATTACAAAAAAAAAATGAAACATTTAGCATTGATTTTGCATCTATTTCATCAACGATTCAGACTAACACAAAATATTTAGCAATGATTGTCATAACCACCGCAAAAGTGGCCATCTCTTTCACTTTAGTGGCAACTATAACCAACTGCATGGAACAATGATTGTAAATGAAATATTTTACAACGGTTGAATTGGTGGTAGTTAAATTGCTACTATATTTGCCAAGATAAAATTATTTGCATTTAACAGTGGCTTGAATCACCACTAAATTTAATAGGGAAATTCAAATTTGTACATTTAGCAGTGGTGTAATTGCCATTAAATTTAAATGAAAAAATTTAGATTTTTACTTTGTGTGGTGGTTCAAACTGCTGCTAATTTTAATATATTTTTTTCTTTGTTTACATTTAGCTGCAGTTTAAACCACCTTTAAATTTGAAATTAAAAATTCTGATTAGATTTAGCAATAGTTCCAACCACTATTAAACTATTACATTATTTTATTTGATTTTTTTCATATTTTTTCATACAATAAAATTAACTATTTTTATCACTACAACCAAAAACAAAAAATAATACTAATCAAATTATCTTTTGTCTAAGTAAACATCCAAATTCTTTAATTTTAAAATTTAAATTCCAAATAACGTAAACTTGTCCTATGTAGTGTTGAAGATAACAAACAAAACAAAACATAATGTAAAGAGACTCACAATCCCATCCATGTCCTACACAGTGTTCCTTAAAGGTAAAAAATGCAATAAAGCAAATAAAGTCTAAAGAGAATCGCAATCCTTTTCATCGTCCACTTCCACTTGGTGGTCATTACTACTATCCCCTAAAGAAAATAAAGGATTGGTGGGCACGTTTTATCTTAAGAAGGAGGTTGTAAATTCACCTGATCACCTTCTTAATATAAAAGCAAAATAAACAACCTGAAATAATGCAAATTGAAATAAAACTTCAAAAACACCATACTAGCCAATTAGTAAGAAAAAATATAAAAGTATAAATTTCAATAATTTAAGGCTACTAGTTTGGAGTAATACTCTTCATCCAAAAATCATGCTAGTTAAATATAATATTACAGCCAAGTTTGGGTTTTTTTTTTCTTTTCTCAAATTTGAATTGAAGTATTTCTTATACATAAATAGTTGTATTTTTTAAAATAATATGAAAATATTTGTCATTTTTTGCATAATGCATGCAATAACCCTAACTTGACATCAAGAGCTTAGCTTAAGTTATGCAAAAATGGCCAAAGCATCGCCAAACCTCAAGAGCTTAAATAAACACCTATATTTCTTAAAACTATGAAAATCTAATTGACCACCACTGCTAGAATTCTACGTTAGGTTTTGATCATTGGTCCTAGGCTTATAAGTGAGTCTGAGGTATGCAAAAACATCAATTTTAAGATCAAGAAATTGAAGCATTATTGGGTTTCCCGCATTTATACTTTTATCAAAATGCAACTTCACCCTTCTCTTGCCACTTGAACTATATATATGCCCAATTAGCTATGAAAGCAACAAAATTTGCATTATAACACTAAAGATCAAACAAAATTGTAAAAGAATCACAAGATTTATTTGAATTAATAAAGATCTTTTTCTTGATAGTAGTATAGCTACTTAGATGCAATAATAATGAATTTCATAAGCCATTTTGCATTTATTTTTATGCTTCATTTGGTAGCAAAACACTCAAATTTGACAAAAAGACCCATAAATACAAGTTGCTTCAAGTAACCATAGAAAATACAATTGAATTAGAAAAAGAAAACAAATATAGGCACTTGAAACTTGCAGTAGATCATCAAAATATTTTTATATTATAACTACAATAAGTGCTCTGCTTTACAACATTTACAAAAAGCCTACAAATGGAGATTCTTGTGCAAGTATGCATATTTATATGTCAAAAATGCTAATATTTTCATTAAAATTTATGAGAAACTTAATAAAAAAAGATATATAAGCAACCACATAATTTGAGATACAAATTATGGAGGAAGAATATGATGAAAAAAAAAACACAAAGTGCATAAAAGGTGAGTATTACAATGTGCAAAAGACACTAATTAAATTGTTGACCAAACCATCTAAACTCTCTCTGTTGTTGTTATAGAACTATTTGCCTCTTTGAATAAGGCTCTTGACTTTTTATCTAAGTTACACAAATATAAATTTTTTAGCTTTACATCAAACCAACCTTTGTAGCCTAATATTATTTAAAATAAAATAAAATATTAACCACTCTAGGATAGATAGGATTTCTTCTTCGTATAAAAAACTAAACCCCAAAAATTAATGGCTCCAAGCACATTTCAAAAGCATACCCATATCTATCCCAACTCTACTGGCATCACCTACCTTATGGAAGTTCACAATACTTTTTCAAGAATAAGACTAGAAAACTTATACATGTCATAGAATTTACATAAATGAGTTTCAAAAGATCAAACCTATATAATTTGTTTTTTTACAGCCCATAATAAACTCATAATTTTGTTATACTAAAATAGAAAAAAAATGTAGAGTTATTTTTACCTCAAAGCTAGGCTATAACATGTAAATCTATTTCTACCCTAAAGCTAGGCATCATAGAAGAAATTCAAAGTTGTTTCTACCTTTCCTCTTAATTATATATATATATATATATATCAATCAATTTGCATACTCCATAGCTAGGCATTAACATACAGACTTGAAAAATTACATGAAGATTAATTTGACTAAATTAGGTTCACTTTGGGACTAATTGGCTAAACAGATGGATCAACACACTCAAGTGATTGTTCAAAGTTACATTATCGATGATGTTTTATGATCATATATAATGTTCATTCAAATTTGAAATTAAAATTAAATAATAAAAATTATACCTGTTGATTGGTATCAAAACACTAGGTAAATTGTGATGGAATGTAGCTTTTCTTTTTTTGGACGTATCTTATAAATGCATTTTGCTAGAAATTCAATTGCTCTTTAGTTTCAATGAGCTTGGATTTCAAAGTTTGGACCTTTATTTGTAAGTTTGACCTATAATGGAGCTAGTCACACTACCTCATTGTCTAGTGCATCCAAAGACATTAGAAGGGCAAACGCCCATGCCTAGACCACGAACACAACCTAGATGCTTCTTCCCATATGTGTCATCTGAGGACATCATTGAATGTTATGAAGGGTCCTCTTGGCTCAATGCCACTTTGAGCTTATCTTACACAATATAAGAAGTGTTAACATATTAAATGATAATATGAAAGTAACATAAATTTCATTTAATACCTCACCTCAATTGCCTTCACTTCATCATTGACATAAGACCCACCTTTCTTCTTATGAACCACATCCCACAACTGTGCTCGACCTACAACTTGTCCACTTTCTTTTTCCCGTCATTTCAAAATTGAATATTAAATATAACTAACAAAACCTGTTGACAATGGATTTTGGTTCTGGGCGAAACTCTAGTCAACAAAGGATTCTTTTCGGATCTCAAATCGGAATCTAGTTGTAAATATAGTAAATCAATGCAAAAGGTAAGGAGAAAAGGCAGAGTAGCAAGGAACGTGGTTTGGCCAAATCTGGACAGAAGCAGACCCTATGTCCATGGTAATGTAGTAGTCTGGAAGTATTTTTACAGAGTTTTAGTATGGTGGCTTCGGTTCATCCCCCTTATGTTCATCTCCCTCCTTTTATTTATAGAGGAAAGGAAGTTATAATTGTAATTTTATGTGCAGTAAATCCATTACATCAAACATTTAAAGTACAAGATAGAATGGACTGACTAAAATTCTACAAATCGACTTCTACAGATTGCTTTCTACAAGTGGTTCCTATGTGTTTGCTGGGCATGACATGTGCTTGTCTCTTGCTTAACAAGCTACCGTGTTGATGGTCACACATTGCGAGCCAGATCCTTCAGCCTGGAGGAGCTGCTGCCTTTGAGGTAATGAGGTTGAGCTCGTTCTCATTAGGGCAAGCTCACACAGAGGAGGTCGCTAGTAACACGAGCTGAAACTCAGTGTTCTGAGCATCTTGGAGGCTTGAGGTCTTACAGCACTTGGGCCACTTGCTAGCCCATTAAGGATGTTCTAGATTTCACCTATAACAAAAGCACCCAAACTCTCAACTCGCTTCTTGGGTTGGGAGTTGAAATTTGCCAGAAGTCATTCCCTTTGTGGAATTTAGTCCAGTCAAAGTCTTCATTGAATATGTCATTTCATCTGTTCTAGGCCATACTTCCCACAGTACGTGCCTCACAATTATTAGTGAGTCAACCTCATTCATTTTAAAGGCAATAAATAAAGGTGGTTAGGAGATTCATCTAGACCCTTTGATGAAAATAGGCTTAGCCTATTTAAGGCAGAAGAGGTCTCTTTTGCTACTTTACCAAGTAAACCATGAATATCCTAGACAAGCCTCCCTTATTTTTTATATTCCATCTTTCCGCCATGGTATGTATGGTCTACTGCATAACAAGTTTTGAAGACACAACTTCTTTGGTAATGTGAAGAGATCTCATATGGATCTCGCATTATGTCCTTACGGCTTTGCCATGAGATTCTGCCCTACCACCAGGCTTTTGTCACTTTTTGATTTGCTCTCTTTGTGAATTAGGAAAAAAGTCATTAGTTGAGGAAAATTAAGGAGCAGTAATGCTCGTCCCCTCTCTAGTTGATAGGAGCTTCCCTTTTGTGCACCAATCCCTCTTCCAGAAGGAACTAGCTGTAGCTTTCTCTGACTTGTATTTTGACTCTTTCTGATGTAAATGTAACTCATTGAGGCCCTTTTAATGAATAAAACCTTTCTTCATGGTTTTTGCTTGTTGTTCTTAACTTTCTGTACTGCACAGATAATAACACAAACTCTTGTCATTCGTAATGAAATGCTCAAATAGCCAATCGGCCAAATTCCTTTATAAGCAATAGGCTTGAGTGAAACATCTTGCACATATAGTATAAGCAAATCGCATGAGAATCATAACTAGCAGAAAATTGCATGAGAGCTACAAACACTGGGTCACATAAGAGCTGTGAACATTTGGTCACATGAGAGTTGCAAATCATAGTAGTCTTGTTGCCTTAGGTAAATAATCGGGTCAATTTTTGTGCTTTAGTAAGCACACAACCACACTAGGTTTAAGTGTTTAAGAGTGCCTCCATGCCTCAATGAGCACACAGCTATGTTGGCCTTGTGAGTTTGTTTTGAGTGTCCACATGCCTCAGCAAGCCCACAGCTCAATTGGTTAAATGAGTTTATTTTGAACATCTCCATGCCTTAGCGAGCCCGTAGCTTAATAGGTTAAGTGAGTTTACTTTGAGTGTCTCCACGCCTTAGCGAGCCTGCAGCTACACTGGCAATTGTTTTAGGATAAGCCTCGGCACCTTAATAAGCATGTAGCTACGTTGGCAATTATTGCATGATAAGCCCCAATGCCTCAACGAGCATGCAGCTATGCTGGTGAATGTTTTGGGATGAGCACTAGTGCCTTAGCTTGAAAGCTGGCATTTCATCAATTCATCTCTGGAATGAGCTCCGAGAGGCCTTAGCTTATAAGTTGGCAATTCATCAATTCATTTCTGGAATGTGCTCTAGGGGGCCTCAGCTTAGAAAGTTGGCAATTTGTCAATTCATCTCTAGAATGAGCTCTAGGGGCCTTAACCAGACCAGAGGCCATGGTTGGCATAGAGTCACTTGAGCGATTTGAAAGAGTTGACCGTATGCAAGCTGTGGGGATCATGAACATTTAATAGTGAGGAGCAGATCGAAGAGAAAGATGAAGGCAATAACATCAAGCCAACTGGCAAACAACTTGTAATAGGGATAAAGGAAAGTATTTACATTAACTCTTGAATTTAAGACACATTATCAATGTGTAATTCTGATCAAGCCCCCCGGCCCTTGGTTGGCATCTCACTAGGAACGCTGAGATCCTTACCTCGCAGGTTGTACAACATACTCCTTTAGAAGGCCTCTTCTGATCATATCTTCAATTACGTCCTTGAGCTCTCGATAGTTCGAGGTCCAATGTCCAACCTCGTTATGATAGGCACAGAACTCTTACTTGTTTCTCTGCCTATAAAGGATTCGAATGGGAGTAGGTCTCCTGAAGTCTTCTCTATCCCTTTCTGTCATACAAATCCTATCTTGAGAGTCTGATAGGATACTGTATTGCTCATGGTGATTTAAATGCTGAGGCTGCTCACCTCTGGGCCTTTTGAACTTCTTCATAGTTCACTCAGCAAAGTGATCATCCTGATCCACATTGCCCCTCTTCTTGTTGTGGGAGGAACCATCTTTCTCATCCTTCTTATTAGACTTTCCCGAGCCAAAAGTCTCTTCCCACTTAACCTGCTTAACAACTCGCTCAAAAAACTCGGTCTGATCCTTCACCGGGGACTTGTACAAGCTTTTATATAGCTTTCCATCTTTATGAAGTCCCGCGGAGATCATTGCTAACATGGTTTCTTTAGATGGATTCTCCACTAAATTGGCTTCTATCCTAAATCTAGTGATGCAGTCCTTCAATGACTCATGCTTACATTGAAAGATCATGGCAAGATGACAGGGAGGCATCAGCTGTCTCTTCAGCGCTCGGTACTGGCTGATGAACTTCTATTGGCAATCTTCCCAATTGCAAATCAAGTGAGTTGGGAGACTTTTAAACTAAGCTCAAGGTATACCTCCTAGCATAGCCGGGAAAGCTCAACATTTGACTAGAGGATCAATCATTTGCAAGTCCATCTGAACATTAAACGTGTCTAGATGGTCATACAAATTAGAGTCCCCATTGTACAGTGGAATTGCGGGGACCTTGTCTTTGAAGGGGAGGGCCCAAGCTTCAATTTTCTTGGAGAGTGGAGACTTTTCTTCATAGCAAGCTTGGTTATTCAGAGCTCAAAGGCATTCCTCTAGTTGGATCATTTTTTGGAATAATTTTTTAACCAACAGGTCTTGCACCCCAGATTGTTAGCTGGAATATTGCTAGATTCTTTGGTCTTTATGGTCATGAAAGCTGCAACCTAGAGTTTGCTCTTACAAGTAGTGAGCTGAAGAATTCTGTTGATTAGCATTACCCGAACATCCAACTTTCTACTACTAGTGAACATTCATGAGTACAACAACTTTAGCCTACTTCTGCACACCTTGTGCTAGCATCATGATTGCTCTAGTAAGCTCTCCCATCATATTTTTCAATTTTTCCAAATGTTGGAGCCAAATCTGCACTCTATCGGTGCCATTGGCAATGCTAGAAGGTTGAACATAACTGGTTGGGGGCAAGCCAGTGGTTGTGCCGATGGTAGGAGTAATGGAAGAGTCTATCATAGACACATGACCTTCTAGAGGATTAAGCAATGCATTTGAAGCTCTAGTGGCTCTTCCCTTGGCCATTATAGTAGAAAACAAACCAGAGAATAGATGAGATCCTCACAGATGGCACCAAAATATTGATGATGGATTTTGGTTCTGGGCCAAACTTCAGTCAACGGAGGATTCTTTTCGGATCTCAAATTGTAATCTTGTTGTAAATATAGTAAATGAATGCAAAAGGCAAGAAGAAGAAGAAGAATAGCAACAAGGAATGTGGTTCAACCAAATCCAGACAAAATCAGACCCTACGTCTATGGTAACATATTGGTCTGGAAGTATTTTTACAGAGTTTTAGTATGGTTGCTTTGGTTCATCCCCCTTATTTTCATCTCCCCCCTTTTATTTATAGAGAAAAGGAGGTCACAATTATAATTTTACATGCAGCAAATCCATTACATCAAACATTTAATGTATAAGAAAGAATGGACTAACTAAAATCCTACAAATTGGCTTCTACAGATTGCCTTTTACAAATGGGCCCCATATGTCTGCTGGGTATAACATATGCTTGTCTTCTTCTTAATGAGCTCCTGAGTTGATGGTTACACATCGTGAGCTAGATCCTTAGGCCTGGGGAGCTGCTGCCTCCGAGGTAGTGAGGTCAAGCTCATTCTCATTGGGGCAAGCTTATGCAGAGGAGGTTGCTAGCAATGCGAGCTAGAACTTAACGTTCTAAGCGTCCTGGAAAGCTGAGGTCTTGTAGCACTTGGGCCACTTGCTAGCCCATTAAGGATGTTTCAGATTTCACCTATAACAAAACCAAAATTAAATATAATTAATTCTAAAAATTTGAACTACCATATCTGGCTTTTTCCTTTTGAATGATTTAGATCCCAAGTATGTGAAATGGTTTGTTTACTCTCATTCTCTACATTCCTTTTACACATTTTCTACATATATAAGTTTAACAATTAAATCTCTATTACTTTGTCATTGTTGTGCACATAGATATATTGATCAATCAAAGTATTGCATTACTTTGTGTCTTTTGTCATCACGAATCTTCATATAACCAACCTCTTGCAATTTGCTAATACCATTAAGGTAATTCTATTCTATATATTGCTCTTTGTTTAGGTTATTATCATAATGTGCATTATATAACTTTAACCTATACTCCTTCCACCTTTTAGCAATGATTCGTTTAGTGAACCATCTTACACACTCCTTATTCTCAAAATAAAAGTAAGGCTAATAGAAAGAAAACATTATTAGCAATAGAAATGAAATTTCAATTAAGGTTATAAGAAATTAAACAAAAACATTATTACCATGACCATGTTGTCTAAGCAACCATCTTTTATTAAGTTAGGTATGTCAAGCCAACTATAATAGTCTAATAGAAACTTAACAGTATTGCATGCTAAGTGACCTAAAACTCCTGAAAAAAGTCCTCTTCCATGTATGATAGGTTAACCATCTCTGTCACATTATACTATCACCTTTTCTCCTTTAGGCTTCCAAACTTGTTATGCTTTTAACTTCTTTTCCTTGATGACACCATCATCATCTATTAACACAAGTAACCATTTTTTTGTGAATTAGAAAACAAATACAATTGAAGCTTAGCCCAACCATGAACTTATTTCTTACTCCCATTTTCAATCTATTGTTCAAGATCATCTAGTTTGTGGTCATGTTTTGAATCCTCAAAAAGTGTAAGTTAGCTTAGAGCATATTTGGGAGAAGGATGGGGATACTGAGGTAAAGCATCTTGAGGGTTAGGTCAAAAAAGTTGTGAATGTGTAGGATATAGACGCTGTGAATGTGTATGCTAAGGTGGAGCATTTCAAGGGGTAGAACAAGAAGGCTATGAATGTGTATGTTAAGGTGGTGTATCTCTTGGGGAAGAATAAAAAGGTTATCAATGTGTATACTGAAGCAGAGCATCTCTATAGGCAAGATGAGAAGGTAATGAGTGTGTAGGATAAGAAGGCTATGAATGTGTATGTTGAGTTGGAGCATCTTTAGGGGCAAGACAAGAAGGCAGTGAGTGTGTGAGGTGAGAAAGCCATGAATATGTATGTTGAAGTGGAGCATCTCTAGGCATAGGTTGTGGTGGTAGTGGTCTTGATAGGCCATTGGGTCCTCCCTTATTACTCTAAACTCTTGGATGCAGATATGCAAAATATATATATTATTAGCTAACTATTAGACAAAATATGTTCATAAAATTTAATAAATACACTTACGAAGAAGACAAATCATTTATATCACATAAACACATAAGCAAGTAACATAGTTTGCATCAAATGAAAATTATTAGGATTTGCAAACATAAATTAGATTTACATGTACTATTTTGACGTATTCCCATCTTCCTCAGTGTTCTCATCTACAGTATTATCATCTGTATCATCCTTTGCTAATTGAATATTTTCATCATTATTTCCAAAAAAAGATTGCCTAATTTTTACTCGAAAAATAGTTCATGCTCACATGTTTCTTCATCCATTTCTTCACCTATGTCATACAAGTCTCTAGGCTTGAGATGTATAACAACACTCTAACTCTTTGATATTTCATCATCCATATAATAAACCATATGAGCTTAAGATGCTTCAATATAAGGCTCATGTTTTTGTTGTTCACCGGTGTGAATTAGCTTATTGAAATTTACTAAATTAAAACCTCAAACATACTTTAAAAACCCTCTATCACTTGTAGTGTTAGCCTAATTGCATTTGAAAAGGGTCACAAATTTTTCACTATAATTGAGCTCAATAATATCTACTAATTTTCCATAATATGGAAAATCAGCATCTTCTCTATTTACATCTTGCAAACTCGAACCACATTTAGTTGTGGAGGTCATGAAAACTCCATAATTCTAAGTTTTCAAGCTTTGTTCTCTAAAAAACTTGTAGTACTTTTAAGAGGACCTTATGCTAAGCATTTCAAATCATTTGAAATGGAATCTATTACAACAGCCCTAAAAACCTACAAAAAATATACTTGATAAAATCAACTTACTATATATGCCCTAAAAACTAAAATATCATTTGAAAATCATATAAAAAACTCACCCTCCTAGAAAACCAATTGGTAAAGTCTTTACACTATTTTCTGTAACTTAGCAGAAGAATGTGTTTGACTTCTAATTTTTCTTCTTCTATGCTATCTAAAATCTCTACAACCAATAATCACAAATGGATAAGTGTTTAATCTTGCATGATTTTGATAACTCACTGGTTTTTAATAGTTACTCACTCTATAAATGGGTCAATTTCTCTACAATTAAATAACACATATCAATGTGCTTATAATTTCTCCATAGATGTCACTATGAAGGTAGAACCACTTCCCACTAGTTTACCTATCTTAGGAAAGATAATAGATACTTCTTCATACTTCACATCATTTGTTTGGTCAATAATACACCCAAGACTGTTGATCCCATTTCATTTCCTTCCAAATACCTTGAGCAAAATGTAAAACACTCTTCAAATAGGTAACCTTTAGGACTTTACCATATATGTATCCAAAGAATGAACTCAATTTGACTAATGGTACTGTCACTTTTTCAATAAGCACACTACATATTTCCTAAGGTAATAATTGCTCCATAAGAATATGGCAATCATGGCTCTTCAATCCAAATAAATTTTGTTGTTTTAAATGAACACACCTAGATATGTTACTTGAATACCCATCTAGCACCATCATATGCTTCAAGATCCTTAAAAACACATCCTTCTTTGCATTTGTCATTATAAAAGGGTTGGCTGGTATTTTCCATTTTGACTCAGCCACAAATCCTCTTTAATGCCCATTGTTTATAGGTCTTTTCATGAATTAAGATGGTCTTTTATTTTTCCACTTTCATTCAATAATATGTAAAACACATTGTCATAAACATTTTTTTCGATATACATGACATCCAGATTGTGGTGTAATGAATTAATCTCCCAATATGGAAGTTGGAAGAATATAGTCTTCTTCTTCCATTGTTATGAGTCTAGTTCACTAGCTTTTCCATGTGTTTGCCTTCTTTTACCATCCTCATTTTGTAACTTTCCAAATACAATGTTAATGTTCTCTACTTGTTTCAAAATTTTTGACCTTGACAATACTACTACAGGATTCTCTAATTCTTGATTCCCATTAAATTGAAGCCTCATTAATTAAAATCTATGTTTTTCACCAAGAAAATGACAATGTCCCCAAAAACACCCATTTCAACTATAAGGTAAATGCAAAGGAATTGTTTCAAAGTTACAAGTGGGATAAGTTAATCCAATATATGTGTTCTAGCCCAATAAAGTACCAAGCCTAGGAAAATCACTAATTGTCCACATTATTACTGCATGCATTTTGAATGCTTTACCCATTAAAGCATCAAATGTATCAACAACCTCAAACCATAACTTCTTAACTCTTTTATAAGACATTACAACTAAATGTCTATATCATTTCCCAACATCCTTTTATTAGTAATGATCATTGAAGGCACAAATGAAGTCTATTTCATACATATCTAAGGAAGTAAGTTGTATGGTATCAAAATTATTAGCCAAATGCTATAATTTGTACTCATAGTTCTAAAAGGATTGAAACCAACACTTATTAAATTGAGACAAACATTTCGAGGATCTGAAGCATATTCTAGATGGGTTGTGTCAAATGGCTTGCATGCCTCAAAATCTCTTGGATGTCTTATCAATCCATCCTTGTTACTTCTACCTCCATGCCACCTTATGTGCCCTATTATTTTGGTAGACATAAATAATCTTTACAAGCTTGGCTTAAGTGGAAAGTATCATATGATTTTTATATGTTGCTTTTTCATCTTGCCATTGACTTTGTTCTTCCATCTAAATATGTGACATGTCTTGCATCTTCCCCCATCTTCACCATATCCCCAATATAACATGCAATCATTTGGACAAACATGTATGTTTGTATAATTAAGACCTAATTTGTTTATGGTTTTCTTGGCATTATAAAATGAATAGGGGATCTTAGCATGTTCAAAGGCATCTTTCAACAATTCTAGAATCATTGTCATAGCTTTATTAGTCATACCATATAAACATTTAATGTAATAAAATTTTAATAAAAATGACAATTTAAAGTATTTTGTGTATCTTTTATATAATTTTTGAATTTCATCATTAAGTAATTTATGAAACTCGCTAGAATCTTCATTCATATGATCATTTATTACTTCATCAATTCTTCCAACATGTTTATATGATAGGTTAAGTTCGCTATCAAGGTGTCTAGTGAACATAAATGCATTATTGATCATTTCTTCCATTGAGTTTTGGGGAATCTTAACATTTTCTTTGACATTAGTCCTACTAGATGATGTTGCTGGTCTATTACATTCTCCATGCCAAACTCACTTAATGTAATCAAATGGAAATTTCTTCCAAGTCAAGTGATCAAAAGCATCATCTCTAGTCATCCACTTTTTAAACTTACAACTATAACAAAGACATTATTTTTGCTCCAATAGACCCTTGCTCAAATGCAAAATTAAGAAACTTATTCAATCTTTCCTTATATTCTCTAGTATTCTTAGGCCTACCAATCCAATATTTGTCCATGATTAAGACTTATGATATCTATAAAAATATTAGATATTTATTATTTCAGACAAGACTATGTGAACAAGATGTTAATTGATCTAAGACACTAATTGAATTGAAAAAGGTTTGCGGTAATGGAAACTTCTAGTTCAATTTCCCTTGCCCTTACCCCTAAATAAAAACCATGGCATGTGGGCCACTTGTCTCTATCCATCTTAATAAGAACTATTAACTACAAGAACTCATTATTGAAAGTGTTTTCTCAAAAAAATAAAAACAAATTTTCTGCATATACCATAATAAAAACAAAAAACTATCATTCTCTATGTTCCCATTGAATAAGTTTCATAAACTGCATTTTCTGCCCTAGACAACCACTTCAAATTCACACAATACCACAACCTCTAACATAATATTTATAAATAAACAATTAATCTAAAAGGCCAATATCTTATAGCTTAGCTTAAATTTTAAACAAACTAGACAAGCAGGAAAAAATGCAAAGAAATAAATAAATTACCCCGAAGCTAGTTTGTTAAGCTTTAGCTTAGGCTTTTCCAAATTTTTGCAAATGTCCAAGCATGATATCTAAAAATGTGATTGAGGTTAGATTTTTAAAGATGTCCAAATTTTCAAAGAAAAATATTTTTTATTAGTTACACAGTGTTCCATCTCAAAAATCACTACATAAAACACCATAGACTTCAAATGAGATTTTAATACAGATTGCTGATTTAGAGCAATCAAATGTGTTGTGTATTAAAACTTAAAAACAAAAAAATTGGAATTTATAATATTATGAATTGTGTGAATAATAATAAATCATATTATAAATTTATTGCTACAAAAAGAATTATTCAAAACAAAAAAAAAATGAAGCATCGCAACATATAGGAATAATTTTTGTCTTGTAATATATTAGTGAATGAAATTGATCTTTTCTTACTCATGATCATGATATTTATCTAGATCTCTAGAATAATGCCTTTGCAATGTGTATATATATACACACACATACATATATATATATATGTACACACACACAAATATATATATATATATCTATTGTGTACACACATTGCTGGTTTTGTAGTGTCCCAAAAAAAAAAAAAGAATTTCATTTTTAACATAGCCAACTTAGAATCAAGTTATGAAACCAAATTGAAATAAAAAAACAAATTATTTAAAAAACAATGATACTATTTTTGAAAAAACAAAATTTTCAAGAGTAGAAGAAGCATAAGCCCCTACTTGCTCTTGACTTTGAATAAAGTTCACAACTATTTGCTTAGTTGTGGCTTCAACAATGATTGTTGCCTTTGATTAACAATAACATGGAAAGTATCTTAGTGACATGTAAAAATGGAGACAGAAGAATTAAAAGCCTAGCTTAACTTTGATATAAGAGAATATACCAACCAAAATTGCTTATAATTTATAAATGACTAGTGTACCATTCAATTATAGAAGGTTAGTTAAGCACTTCAAAATAACATAATTGACCACTTACTCTACCATCAAAATGTCAAAAGAAAAAAAAAATAGGGTTTGGTGATTTTGCTATTTTGAAAGTAATGCAAGAGACATTTTTTCCATTTAGTTTTGGGGTAGGAAAAGAATTATAGAAGTATCCCGTTGCCAAGAGCCTAACAAAAAGGAATTACAAATATCAAAGGCTCACATGCTTGGCACTAGATGCCATCATAAAATAAAAGCTCAAAATGAGACCCAAAGCAATTTTTTATACTCTATCCATAGAATCACATGCCATGGTCCTTGACACACAGTGACTTTGATTTAGTGAGCATGAAAATAAGAGAGGTTTATGTACAATATAGTGTACATATTATAAGAATTTTGATGTTCTATGCATTTGACTTCTTCAATCTTTAGGCCCACAATTAGAAAAACCATAATTGACCCTTAAATGCTTGTGTATAATTTGCATCAGACACACTACTGGGAAAACCATAATTAACCCCAGATGCTTGCAAATGAAGGTTACACTATAAATAAGGAAGTGTTATCCATAGGTTTTTTTTAAAATTTTTTTTTATTACTCTAAATTTTAGTTATTCCCTTTCCCTTAAAAGTTACACCATGTGGTATATCAGTGCCATAAGTTTAATTTCTAAGTTCTGGGTGGAATTGCTATAATAAATAGCAAATCTTGTTTTGGGAAAAAAGAAATCCATATATCATTATCACACCATTCCACAAGCAATAGTAAATGACATAATAATTATTATACTCAAATGCATGTGGCTGTTTGACTCCATATGGATGAGATTTGACATAAAACAAAAGGAAAAAGGGAAAATGTTAGTTCTACACACAATCCTCTCACATTTTTATCCACATTTGCAAACATAGCATAATCTTTCTGACTAAAACTGACCTGCCTTATTTTAGGCAATTAGAATTAGTTTGACTCAAACTAAACCATGTGTATACTTGTGAGAGATTTTGAGTACAAGTTGCATTACTTAACAAAAAAAAAAAAACCTAATTTCTATTAATAGCATTTATAAACATGAAATGACTAAGCCCAAAACATTTAGTTTTTATGACACATAATAGTGTAACATACATTAACAAGGACACTAAGTGATATTTAAGTGTTACAAGGGCTAAGAAAGGAATAATCCTAGTTGTGAAAAAAATATAGGCAACAAAAAAAAAGCCTATGCTTAGAACATGATTTCTTAGTGACATTCATTTGTAAAATTCATGCAATATCACAAAGTCACTTTTGTTGACTATTATAGCCATTGGTACATGCATCTTATGCTTAGAGCATGATATTGAATGAATGGCTCACAACTAGGCTAGTTAATGGCAAGTTAATTAAGCATGTTAGTTGATAAGATAGAATGCCTATTGCCTAAGCAATACAAGTAGACAAAAGACAATACCAAGTGAACTAGATTAGTAGTTTTCCACTTTGCAAATCTAGCATGAATGTAGGTATTCCTACTCACATAAAGACTTGAGGATGTGGGGGAAATTAAAATAAATAGGCCTAGTCAAAAAGTACAAAGGAAAAACAGAAGGAAAAAATGGATAAAAAAATTATGCATCCCTTTTTTTCTTGACATGACAATTATTCTTATACTTCAGTGGAAAGGGAAATTTCATCTTATGTTACAATGAAATAAACTATCATAACCATCATGCAATATAAGGTGCAATTAAATTTGAATAAACTAATAACTACAAAATGCTCTCTCATTCTTGAAATTACAATCTCATAACAGAAATATTAGAAAACAATAACAACTAAGGTTTTGTTGCAAAATCTATAATTATAGACAAATACAAAAAGAACATAATTTTGTCATTTAAGGTAAAGTATAGTTATGACATACTATTGGAGAGTCTCAACTTGATTTGAAGAGGTCAGATCAAGTCACATAGCATTTTGTTATTTAACAATATTCTTTGATATTTCTAGTTGTCCACTCTTACCTATTAACCTCATCTAGGTCAACGCACCAGCTAATAAACCAATCTAAGTAATGGACCAGCTGAGTACAAAGAACTCTCTTGAGTGAGAAAATAATAAAAAATGCCTATTTTTATGATTATCAATCTTTGGATTAACTTTTAAGATAAAGATCTCAACTTCAAATTAAGATCTTTTCTTTATGGCCTTTGAATTTTATATTTTTTTTTAGATAGTAACTTTTTTTGAGGTTTTGAGTAGCTCAACTAGGGACCTAATTACACAAAAGAGACTCACTTATGTGTGAGGGTTGAAGAGAACACTCTCCTCCTAAGGTAAGTTGGGTTTATGCTTTTGACTCTTCCCTTTATGATAAAAATGATATATAATATTGTTTTCAAATAGCCAAAAATGTATTCTTTTATTGTGACCTATTGTAATAGCTTGCTAATAATGTAAATAATATGTATGATATAATTGTGGAATGCATGAAATGTATTGATATGATTGTATCCCAATTTAGTACTATAAAATTGTACTAGGATTATGATCTGTAAAGGAATGTATGATGTAAATATGGATGTACGAGTTATATTTGAAGATGTATATTTAATTATGCATGAAAAGATAGGTCAAAGGAGAATTTCTAAATGAATGTATGATGTGGGTTAGGACCTATGCATTAGATATGCAACTTGATTATAATAAGTTGCACATGTTATGATTAGAGACAATTGTAGGTTAGTTTATGTGTTTGGTTGTGATGTAATTACCTATGATTTGGTGGTTGGGAATAGTTAGGTGCACCTAATAGATTACTACGCTATAGGGAGTTATAAGGAATGTTGATATGAACTATGATATAACTTTAGGTTGTACATCAAAAGCTATGGTATACTCTTGGGTTGTACGTCATATGCTATAGTATGGTTATGCATCATACACCCTCAGTATTCCCACCTAAATATGCCTATAGGCTTAGTCTTGTATTTTTGTATGATGCCATGAATGATTGTGATGAATGATCATGAATTTGGAATATGAAACATAAGATATTTCATAGCATGACTTAGTTTTAAGGACATACACATCTATAAATATATTTTTATATATATTATATGTATGACCTAAAATGTTTTCCAACTATTAGGTTAGGTGTGGAAATTCCTTCTCACTAAATACTTGGGTTGTACTCTTACCTCATTTATCATTTTAGATCTTGGTGTAATAGCTGCCCCTAAAACTTCTGGGTATCCACCTACTTCCTCATTGAGTTAGGATTTAAATATGCAAATAGAGATAGTATGCATTACTTGTGTGCCAGACCAAACTGATCTATATTGCATGCTTTGGTTTTTTAAAGTCAAACTTGTTTTTAAAATATTTTATTTATATTATTTTATGTTATAAAATTTAACACATGCTATGTGTTACAATTTATTTGAGATTTTGGGATTTCTTTATGTTAATTTATAAAGATGTTTAACAAAAGCTTATTATATGCTTTTAAGAATGCATAGAAGTCATGGGTTCTCCTGCCACCACTAGGGTGATTCAAGCTAGTCATATTCCCACTTTTGGGGATGTGATATTGGGTGAGAAGAACAAGAAGGAATATATCTTGAAGCTTGATATCTCTTGTTCTGACACTTTCAAAGTTAAGGGCAATCGTTAAGAGACTTGCTCAGCTGCATTCATTTCTTTCTCATAATTTTTTTAGCATTTCTTCCTCATATTGCACTAAAAATGGTTTGGGATGCCATAAATGCTGAGAGAAACAACCTTAACTAGGTCAATACTTATACATATGTAAAGTTTTTTGAGATCTCTAAGAATTACATATTTTGAAACAGGATATTTTTGTTAAAGCATATTTTTCCCCTTTTTTGCCTTATTACTATTAACTTTCTTCTCCACTCAAATGATGGTTATTTTGACTCCAATGGCCTTGCATTCATTTTACTTTGAGTGCTATCCTTATGTTCTTGGGTTTAAGTGACCCATTTTTGCCAAGGGTTTGTGCACTTTTTCCTCTTTTGCATCTAACTTCAAGTGTCACTTATCAATTCCTTAAATCTTTGAGGTATGTTGCTTTGAAGTATTTTGTTAGGAAAATTAGATCAAAAGCTTCAAGTATGTGCAAGAAAATTTTAAAATTTTTTCCTAAGCTTGGGTCATGTTGTTTGTAAATTAATTCATAAAGTTTTGTATAACTAAAATAAACTTAAAAGTAATGATTTGAATTAGGCCTTCTTGAAAGTTGTTCTTAGAATCTTGGGCCATCAAATTCAAATTTAATCTTTAAGCAATTCCATAAACTCTTAAACAAGCCTTATGATTAAGTGTTTTCAACTGTTTTTAGACAACTCTTTTAAATTTGATCTCCAATACCGACAGTGATTCACTTGAACTAATTAGATATAAAGCCTCCACCAATGTTGACATAATATGTAGAGTAATAAAATCAACTCTTTAGCTTAAGAGATGTTAGATCTCCAAAGAATCACAAATCTACTTAATTAGGGTTAGTGTTTGAATGCAAAGAGGAAAAGAGGAAAGAGATCACACTGGAAGAGTTTGGGGTGCACAACATATGAGCTTGGTTTCACACTTATATGTGCTATCTGTTAAAGTTTTGGCATCTCTCCTCCTCAAATAAAAGAGATTAGAGCATAAGCAACTGTGGGGAATAAACATTAAAAGCACACAAGTTAGCGTTTTTCTTTGCTTATGCCATCCACTTCTCTAAGTGGATGGGTTACATGACTAAAGTTAATATTCTAGGCTTATGTGCTACCTTCTTGGCCTAAGGAACCTGTACTCCTTGCTTGGGTTATAATGAGTACAAACTCATTAACCTTCATGTACCCTCTTTTTGTGTCCAATAAGCCCAAACTCCTTTCTTGGTAACTATAAGTCCAAACTCAAAAACTTATGTAATCATAAAATAATTCTCAAATTCTTTTCATTCATTAATTGAGACAACTTTCTAAATGAAAAACTCCTCCATTTATGATTTTCTCAAGAGTTAATATACATGTTTCTCCAACATTTAAATATCAACATTGGAAATTTGCTATTATTTAATAATTCTAATCTCTATAAGAATTATTAAATCATTGATTAATTAACACTTCTAATCATATTAGAATACTGAATTAATCATTTCAAATTTTCAAGAAGTTCATTAATTCAATACTTGAGTTCAAAATATTTGCATTCACTTTTACTTTGAGTTTGGATCAAAAAGATTTTATTATGTGTAACCCATTATATTTCCATGCATGTTGGTTATGAACACAATTTATAAATATTTTATATCCCTTATATACTTAGACTTTAGTCATGTTTATGTGCTTAATTGGATATTTGTGATTAGATTTATGGTTAGTTAGTTTTTGAGTTTTATTAATTAACTTGGTACTTTGACATAGTTTCAGACTATTTTAGGTTTTTAAGTGTATCTTAAGTTCTAAACTTCAATTTTTGGTGATTTTTATGTCTTAGAAAAGCTAAGAGAAAGCTATAAAAATGTCAAGAAGAGTCTGTTAACCTAGGTTACCCTAGCTACACATTTTCCTTGATTTTGATGCTAAAAAATAATTTTAGTTTATATCATTATCTAACAATATATTTTAATATTTGTTGTTATTTATTTTGCAAGATCAAAGTATGTTGTCAGGTCCCAGTAAATTAGAAAACGAAATGCGGAAAACACGAATCTCGCCCTTATTCCTTTTGGGGAATGTATATACTCCTTTATATGAAACAAATTCTTCTTTTATATTGAATAAAACTGTAATTTATTGCCTTATATTAAGAGGTGCAACAGACAATTAATCAATGTTATATGAAAATAGTAAAATTAATAGTTATGCAGCAAGATTAAGAATGTAGAAGTAGAAAAGTAAAGATAAAGATACAAGTTTTTAAAAGGGTTCAACTTGAATTAAAACTGCAATTCAAGTCTACTTCACTTGGATAATCTTCAACCAAATTACCACTTCAATTTAAAAAAAAAAACATCAGGATTTCTAGGCTCCTAAAATCCAATTTACAATAAGCACACAAGAATTATAGGAATTTTGCTAACCTAGAAGAATTACAAAATAGGCTCTTCTAAACCTAAAATAGACACAAGAAATTATAACAAGCTCTTACTAGCCTAAACGAGATTTCTATAAACCTAGAAACCTTAAAAAAATAACAGAAAAGAATAGGGCAAAATAGTAGATACAATATTAGATAAGGATTTGAGAAACAATTCTTAAATAGCTAAGATGAATTCAATAGAGCTTTGATTCAGAATTTGTTATTCAGATCTCAGAATTTTTGTGAGGTAGAGAAAAATCAAGTTTAGCACTTTGATAAAAGATTTTCGCACTTCAAGATGAGAGAAAATTGCGTAATTGTTGTTAAAACCAAAAGGTAGTTGGGTTTTAATAACTGTTTTAATGAACTATAATAGAATAACTATTTTAAAGTTGGTGAATGGATTACTAACTTGATTCAAAGAAAAATCCCAACATTCAGTTTTAAAAATTTTGAAAACTATTCTTCATGAATCGATGTGTGAATTGATTCATATAGGTTTTCAAACATGAATTGATGTATGAATCAATTTGTAATGTATAAAATAGTTTTATAAAATTTATACTTTCTTCAAGTGTTTTTTCTACCTTATTTTGCAAATGTTTGTTTGAATTAAAGTTCTTCTGAAATTCATTTACAAGAGATCCTAAAAAAAATAAAATAATTCCTAATTTCTAATGTTGATCTTCTTGAATCACAAATGTATACTTTAAAACCTACAAAACAAATTAAAATATGCAATGAAACATAATATCAAATTGTAATGTAAAAAATTGATTAAAATTGTTTTTTAACATTAAAACCAAGAAATATGTATCGCTATGGTAACCTAAGCTAACATATGTGATTCAAGAGATCCTAAATCAGATTTAGCAATTATTTTATTTCTATAGGATCTTTTATAAGTGAATTCAAATTAAATTTAATTCAAAAAATATTTTTTACAACTGATATAGTAAGATATAAATAAACCACTTGAAGAAAGCTAAAATTAAATATTTTTCAAACAAAGTTTTTTTTTAAGATTTTTCACAAGTGCAGATTTTATAAAACTATTTTACATTTTGGGAATTGATTCATGAATTGATTCATGTTGAAGAACTTGTGAAAAATGTATTCAAATTGATTCATCAATCGATTCATGAAGAAAAGTTTTAAAAATATTTTTTATTGAGGATTAGGATATTGTCCTGAATCGATAAAGTAATCGATTTAAGACTAAATTTCAAAATGCTATGATTCGGTTCACAAATCGGTTCATTAGTTGTAATCACCCTAAATTAATTCAAGAATCGATTTACAAACTGAAAGTTAGTTATTCTATTATAAACGGTTACGATAATTATAAAAATCCTTAACCACTTTTCAATTATAATAGATTTCACATCTCTCTCTCTTCTTCAAATGTGAAAATCTCAGAGCAAATAGAGCTAAATTAGATTTGCCTCTACCTTATAACATTTGTCAATCAAAAATAATTTGAATCAAATCTATGTGGAATTCACATTAGATGTTTAAGATTTTCATCTCAAACTTTGGTATTGTATATATAATCTCTTATCTTGATTTTTCTTTTGAGATTTCTAGGTTGATAGGAATTTTGTATTGGTTAGCAAAAGCCTATAGAAAATCTTGTGGTTATTTTAGGTTTGGAAGAGCCAAGTAAAAATCTTCTATACTAGCAAGATCCCTGTTGTAATCCTTGCGTAAAGCTGGTAGTTCAGGAGCCCATTCTAATCCTGATGTTTGGATAATAAAAGTGGTAATGTGGATTAAGATTATCCAGTAGAGTATACTTGAATTGTGGTTTCAATTCAAGTTAATTTAAGTCGAACCACTTTAAAAATCTAGTGTCTTGAATCTCTATTTTTCTGCACTTATATTTACTGCATAATTTTTTGCATTATGTTATTTTGCTATTCTAAAATCTGATCTATGATTCTGCTATATTACTACATGTTATGATGATTTTCACTCAAATATGCTAGTGCGCGCAGTCAAACAAGTAATATAGAGTGAGTGAGTATCATCTCCACAAGGATTGAATTTCTTACAAACCAAATGTAAAAATTCTAAATAAGTAAACAATAATTTCTTTGGACTAACTAAGATGATTAAAAGCACAAAATGACAATGCTGAACTACACTACTAATAATTCAAGACAAAGAGGCATTGAATCTTCAAAAATGGATTAATATATGAATTAACTAATTGAGATTAATGAATCCTTTTAACATGCAATTTCTGCCCAGTTGCTATAGTAATGTTGCAGCAAATTTCCCAATAAACCATAACTTCATGACAGTACATGCGAATTTCTCAATTCTAACATGCTTAAAGCTCTTAAATTAGATTACATATATTTCTATGCTAATCTAGATTTTAGAGCACAATTTTCAGCACCAGTTCCTTTGGGTTTTGCAAGG